>OV651813.1:38049101-38238580 GCA_927349885.1 Psylliodes chrysocephalus
AAAATGTCAAATTTTGAACATAACCTCAACAATGGATAACAAGTTTTATATAAATTTATATATTTTTTTTTTGGAATAAGATATTATGCTTTACTATGTTTAAATGTATCAAATAAGATTTTTCCTTTTCATATTAATTTTAGTCTATGTGAAATTATTCATTTAATAGTTTTAAAATGTTCATTTAATAATTAAAGTATTTTATCTAAATCCTGTTCAAATTTCCTATTTCCTGTTATAACATTCGCCTTTCTTTTTAGCATGGCTCTATCTAGACGGTTTATTTCGTTTTATATCTAGACAGTTTATGTGGATTTATATCTAGACGTTTTGAATTCCTATCAAGAAGTTTTATGGTTTTTATACCTAGAAGTTTGGTACAATCTGAAGACCGTGGTTTGGTTTATCTATAGAAGATTTACACGTTCGAGTTTAAGTTAGAATACCAAATTTCACAATATCAATCAAGTTCCAGAATTAATAATAAGGATACCGAATCCCTTTGAAGTTGCCTAAAGAATACCATGCAAATAAACATTCCTTATATTACTTCGTTTTAAGAACAGATAAGTGCTTTTAAATAAATCATCTTAAATTTGAATTTAGTAAAACTATGTGAATTAGAATTTGCTACTACCTTATCTAAAACTTGGTTTAAATATAATTTGTTAGTGGTTAGTGATTTTCTATATTTTTATCACTAATCTAAAGTCAAGTATACTTGGTAAGTTTTAAATATAGTGGTGCCCAATTTCTTTTTCAAAGTTATTCGAGTTATTTAATAACCTAACCCACGCCCAAAATCAATTGAGCTTAAACACATTATAACAAATAGATAAAATATCAAGTATCACGTTACAGTATTTATTGAGTATTATTTCGGTAGGTAGGTATTTTACAAAATGTGGGACTCGCCTAAAACAAGCACCCCGGCAGTTAAATTACAAATATTTAAGTTTAAAATAGTAACCAAAAAAATAATACAAATAAATGCGCCCTAATTTATCCAACCGTGCGCTTATCAGAGTCTTGAAAAGGACTAAAATAAGGGTATCCGATGCAACAGTGTTCCAGGCTAAACTAATAGCCATACAACATTGTGCAAGAGAAATACTAAACAAGTAAGTATCAGGCAAAGCTATTGCCATATACTCTGATAGCCAAGCAGCTTTAAAGGCAATTCTCTCACCAGAAATCAAATCACGACTGGTGAAAGACTGTCTAGAGGACTTGGCAGAGCTAAGTAGCCAAAACAAGGTGACCCTAGCTTGAATGTCAGGCCATGAGGGATATCAGGGTAATGAAAAGGCCGACGAATTAGCCCGAGAAGGCTTAAATAAGGTCATGACAGGCCCCAAACCCTTCTGTGTAGTTGTAAGGCTTTGTGCAAGACATCCATCAAACAATGGATGCAAAAAGAGTATCAGGAATGGTGGAAGAACTATCCAAGACTGATACATGCCAAACAGTTCATCAAGGAACCATTGGTCAAGTTCACAAAAGACTTACTGGATAAAAAGCGTCAAATCGTTAGGATAACAGTAGGTCTTCTTACCGGACACTGTCACCTTAAAAGGCACATAAGTGTCATCAATCCAGCAGAAGAAAAAACTTTGTGCAGGTTCTGTGAAGAAGAAGAAGAAACATCATTCCACGTCCTGTACCAATGTGAAAGCCTGGGTGGAATGAGATTTCTAATATTCGGTGAAGAAAAGCCACTGTCATCAAAGCTACTAAGTCTAATATTTTTTTATTTTAATTTATTTTAATTTATTTTAATTTATTTTAATTTATTTTAATTTATTTTAATTTATTTTAATTTATTTTAATTTATTTTAATTTATTTTAATTTATTTTAATTTATTTTAATTTATTTTAATTTATTTTAATTTATTTTAATTTATTTTAATTTATTTTAATTTATTTTAATTTATTTTAATTTATTTTAATTTATTTTAATTTATTTTAATTTATTTTAATTTATTTTAATTTATTTTAATTTATTTTAATTTATTTTAATTTATTTTAATTTATTTTAATTTATTTTAATTTATTTTCATTTATTTTAATTTATTTTCATTTATTTTAATTTATTTTAATTTATTTTAATTTATTTTAATTTATTTTAATTTATTTTAATTTATTTTAATTTATTTTAATTTATTTTAATTTATTTTAATTTATTTTAATTTATTTTAATTTATTTTAATTTATTTTAATTTATTTTAATTTATTTTAATTTATTTTAATTTATTTTAATTTATTTTAATTTATTTTAATTTATTTTAATTTATTTTAATTTATTTTAATTTATTTTAATTTATTTTAATTTATTTTAATTTATTTTAATTTATTTTAATTTATTTTAATTTATTTTAATTTATTTTAATTTATTTTAATTTATTTTAATTTATTTTAATTTATTTTAATTTATTTTAATTTATTTTAATTTATTTTAATTTATTTTAATTTATTTTAATTTATTTTAATTTATTTTAATTTATTTTAATTTATTTTAATTTATTTTAATTTATTTTAATTTATTTTAATTTATTTTAATTTATTTTAATTTATTTTAATTTATTTTAATTTATTTTAATTTATTTTAATTTATTTTAATTTATTTTAATTTATTTTAATTTATTTTAATTTATTTTAATTTATTTTAATTTATTTTAATTTATTTTAATTTATTTTAATTTATTTTAATTTATTTTAATTTATTTTAATTTATTTTAATTTATTTTAATTTATTTTAATTTATTTTAATTTATTTTAATTTATTTTAATTTATTTTAATTTATTTTAATTTATTTTAATTTATTTTAATTTATTTTAATTTATTTTAATTTATTTTAATTTATTTTAATTTATTTTAATTTATTTTAATTTATTTTAATTTATTTTAATTTATTTTAATTTATTTTAATTTATTTTAATTTATTTTAATTTATTTTAATTTATTTTAATTTATTTTAATTTATTTTAATTTATTTTAATTTATTTTAATTTATTTTAATTTATTTTAATTTATTTTAATTTATTTTAATTTAATTTATTTTAATTTATTTTAATTTATTTTAATTTATTTTAATTTATTTTAATTTATTTTAATTTATTTTAATTTATAATAATTTATTTTAATTTGTACTCATCTGTCTGTATCTGTAAGGATGGGGAGGGTGGGTTGCTTCACTGCTACTTACGCCTCAGTAGACCCATTATGCATCCTCCCGGGATAAATAGGACCTGCCTCTCAACTAGTTATAAGCCTGCTGGTTGACAAATCGCCGAGTCCTTCAGGCTAATAACGTCACCAGCGTCACTAGATGCCCCTTTTCTAAAAGTGGTCATTTGGTGGGCTTTTACAACCCCAAAGGTGAATGTCTGGATAGAGCTATTCTGTCCTCCCGCTCCACAGGGCGACCATGTAACTCATATTTTTATGCCAGAGCGAGTGTCAATTAAAAACTTTTAAACACATATCTCAATTGAAATGTTTAAAGATTTGTTAGAAATTATTACATACCACTATATAACTTTAACCAATCATTTTTTTTATATTATCTTCTTGTTTAAATTACACTAAAATTTGATTTTCCAATTCTTATGAGTTCATGTGTATCTTTTTGTATTATGCATAAGTTCTGAGTACAGGAAAATAAACTTAAGTAGACTCATATATTTATGGGAACACTCATACACAAAACAATATCTACATTACTTGTGGGTTCACGTATACCCACATTCCAACGTTACAATAATTAAAAGGACACCATTACACATATTTGACGTCTAAATACTTGTAGGGTCTGACCCCACAACTTTTTCATAGTGTGTAAGGTGTTTATTTGGAGTGTATAGATATTTTAAAGATAGCGTTAGAATCAGCGCGAGGAGATCTATATTGCTATGTGCGCAGTTTCAATGTCCCCACAGTACGGTATTATTCCCATGGGCCCACATGTATGGTGAAACGTGTATAGGTGTGTGTGTGTGTGTGTGTGTGTGTGTGTGTGTGTGTGTGTGTGTGTGTGTGTGTGTGTGTGTGTGTGGTGTGTGTGTGGTGTGTGTGTGTGGTGTGTGTGTGGTGTGTGTGTGGTGTGTGTGTGTGTGTGTGTGTGTGTGTGTGTGTGTGTGTATGTGTGTGTATCCACCATAACTCATGAACCGATACAAAGAAAAACACCAAATTTTAAACTTAAGCTTTATTCCGGCGTCCAATGAACTGATTAGATTTTGGGCAGAGTCGGAACATCTGGGGGGGTACTTTATTGGTGGTAATTTATATATTTTATGGAATATATCTGTTATTTACGTTTAGAGAAGAAAATTCTTCAAATAAAAGTTACTTACAATATTTTTTGTTCTATACCAAATTGTCCTAAAATGGTCCGTATTCGAGAAATTTAACAAAATGTAAAAAAATAATTTTTCATAAAAATTGTTCAAATAAAAGTTGTTTGTAACATAATTCTCTATAATTTTTATTCTATACATGATTTCTCTAAAATGGACCGTATTCGAGATATTTGAGAAAATGTGTAAATTTCGAATTTTGAAGAAAACTCAAAAACAGATAAAGGAAAAACATTAAATTTTAAATTTAAGTTTTACTTCGGCTTAACGTGAAATGATTAGATTTTGGACAAAGTCGGAACATCTGGGGGGTATTTTATGGGAGGCCGTTTTTATATTTTAGATAATATGTTATTTATGGTTAGAGAAAAAATTGTTAAAAAGTTACTTCTAATATTATTTTCTATATTTTTTGCCTTGTCAAATTTTCCTGATATGGTCCGTATTCGAGAAATATAACAAAATGTGCAAAATTCTGATTTTTAAGAATATTGTTAAACTAAAGTTGTTAGAGATATCAATCTCTATAATTTTTGGTTTTACATGATTTTTCTAAAATGGACCGTAATGGAAAAATTGGAGGAATAGTGCTAATTTTAAATTTTTCAGTATTTTTGTTTTCAATGAATATCTATAGAAAAATGTTTCGAGTTAGATGTATGTGGAAAATGTATATATTTAGTTTAGCCTCCAAACATTTATAGAGGTGCTGCAATAGGTTATACAAAATAACCGGAAAAAGTCTATAATAACTAGATAGGAAAGTCATGTGGTGGACACATCAGATTTTTATTTTTATTGCTCCTGCCGTTACCGAGAAACATTGGCTTGATACTTAAGCTACAATGGCCAGCGCTGCATATCTGTTTTTATGAGATATATCAGAATCGGGTTTGCAACATATTTTGTTGCTAATTTTTTTAAATATTTATATATATATCAATTTATTTTTTTGCTCTTGTGGTTCGTAAGAAACAATGACCGTGCTAGCTTGATACTTAAGCTACAATGGCCAGTGCTGTATTTCTGTTTCTATATGATATATCAGAATCGGCATATTTTGTTACTAATCTTTTGCTCTATAAATACATATCAATTTATTTTTTTGCTTTTGTGGTTCCTAAGAAACAATTGCTACTTTTTTATGTTTGCTAGTGTCCTTTATTTGAAAATTCTTTATTAAAATTATTAGCTACATTATTTTTATTTGTAATTAATTGACCTGTTTCGTCTTGTATAGCATCTATTGGATGTTTTATTTTATTGGATTTACTTAAATTTTTAACCACATTCCTCAAATTTTTTGGATTATTGATATTGTTTTCTATTTGTTTTGCATACAAATTATATTTTGCTGTAAACGTTAAAAATCGCACTGTCAACGTTCCTTGTAAATGACATTTAACAATAACATGCACGTAATGAGATCTCATAACATACTTGTGCCTTTTGATAAGAAAACCTAAATTTCTTAGTTTAATTAAATTGCAATCAAATTTTTATCTACTTAAGACTTTATTTGGTTCATTTACATAAATTGAGTCAATTTAAAAACATTTTAACTTTTAGCAATAGCGAGATACATTTTGGATTAAAAAAATGATGCCCCTAAAAGTCGGCAACACATTATACATTATACTAAAGATTATATTTGAACATTTTCTTAACTTTACCTATCAATATATCTGTTAGTAGTGAAAGTGATGAAATTATGAGCACTCCACCAGAGATTTTAGAAAAAGCTCAAGCTGCCACACATAATTTGTTACCGCTAAAATCCAAAAAAAGGTACGAAATTACCTATCGAAAATTTATAGATTAGCGACACAAGCATATGTCCTTTATTTAATGGAAGAAAATAAGTGGGCGTAGAAAAAGTATAGTACGTTACACGAGTTGTAAGCCCATTACACACTCGTGAAATTTACGCACTCGCCGTTACGCGGCTTCGTGCGTAAACTTTTTCACTTTGAAATTGAAAATTTCGATTGAGTGGATGTCAAAGTCTCGTATGTATTCATTCATGTTAATTAAGTTAAAATATTCCAATAAAATTAAAAATGTACAGTTAAAAATAAAAAGGTTTACTTAAAGGAACGAGTTTTAGGCTTTTGATCTTGACGATGACTTGATTTCTTAACTGTAGGTGTTCCTAATTTTTCAATTTTTTTTTTTTTTGAACAGGTATATCCTGGATAATAGTTTTAAGAAATTCTTGTTGATTACCTTTTCTTAAATCTGGTGTTGCTGAAGCACTATTGGACAGTGATGTTTGGGTGGCTTTATAATCACTTAAGTTCAGATCAACTGCCCCGTAAGATTTGTTGTTAACATGAAACTTATTACCTTTAATGTAACAATCTTTGTTTTCTTGTTTAGCAAGGAATACATATTTTCTTAATATTTTGGATTTTCCTCTTTGTTCAAATGTTTGGTCGTTTACAAAATAAAATTTGACATCCGACCTTGTATTTTAGGTTTTAGACCTTGCTCTACTTTTTCTGACGAATAACTTTTTTCTTAATATTAATAATAAAAAAGTTTTCTATATGTCGCCAACTTATTGAGACATAGTGTACATAAAATTGAAGAAAATTAAAAGAATTCAACTAATTTACCCAACCTGTGCGGCGTCTAGACATCGCTGATTACTTCGCAAAACAAAATATACAAAATTGAAAAAAGTTTTAAAAACTAATCTACCTAACCTGTGCGAGAACAATCGGTTAAATTTAAATGGCTCACAGTTTAGGTAAATTAGTTAAGTTTTTTACTTTTCTCATTTTTGTATATATTTTTTTGCAAAGCAATTCTAGACTAGACGGCTTCAGGTCGCACAGTTTAGGTAAGTTAGTTGAGTTTTTATGTAAAAAACTTAAATAATTGTTGGAACACGCTGTATATATTTGTTAGTTTTGTCATACTGATAGATATTATTAATTCATTGTCATTGTCACGTTTTTGGAATTAAATGTTAAACACTTATATTAGTATTTTTATGTTGTTAGTGGAAATACAACAATAATTTACCTAACCTGTTCGAGAGCAATCATTAGAATTTAAATGGATCCAAGTCACACAGTTTAGGTAAATTAGTTAAGTTATTTTTATTATATCATTTTTGTATATTTGTTTTTGTAAAGCAACCCTCGACGGCACAGGTTAGGTAAATTAGTTGTTTTTTTAAATTTTTAGCGAGGTAAACCGCGTCGGCTCCAGGCCGCAAGATTGGGTAAATTAGTTAGGTTTTTTTGTTTAAACTTAAATTAATTAACCTAAAATGTCCCATCGGGAGACAACTCGAACTTTGTTGCGAATGAATCACAATACTTTAATCTAAATGACAATAAATCAATCTAAAAATATTAATTTGTAAACTAATAGTATTGTAAGGATAGAATTTGTTAAATGAGGTAGCTATCGTTTCAGATTATCGAAAAATTTGCCATTAGTACCTAATTTGACGGTAGCAGTTGAGTTTAGTTTCTATGGTAAAGGGGATTAGAAGGACGCTTGCATGGTATCGCTTGATTTTTTTTTATATTTTACTATATTTAATTGTGATTTTCGACTAATTGTCCTTTTGATCTAATGAATTTTAGATCTATTCTCTTTTCGATAAAATGTTATTCGATAAAATGTATTTTCGATCAAATTTCCATATCGATCAATTTTGTGCCACCCCTTTATTAACTATATAGTTGCTGGAGGATCAGCCTAAACGACAACTCTTTAGGAACCCAAAGAATAATCCAGGGCATCAGATCTTGTTAGAACTAGTGGTGCGCACAAGACGAGAAAAATCTCGATCTCGTCTTGGTCTCGTCTCGCCATATCAGTCTCTGTCGAGAAACTGTTTTCAAAATTTCAAAAGCTGGCCTCATCATAAGAAAACATCGAAGCCAATTAACAGCTGATTCGGCCAGGTCTCTTATATTCGTCAATTTTTGATTTACCTCAAAGTTATTAAGGTCAATTCGGGGAAGTACATACCTTCAATTTCAAAGTTGACTTTAAAATCAAGATAAAAACTAGAGATCATCATACTATATAGTTTTTTAAGCATACTAATATTTTTACAACCTTAAGTAATGATAATCCTAAAGTATTTTTACCTGAAAATTTGGATTTATTACAAAAAAAAATAAATTGGTCGCAATCTCACAGAAATGCACTTACCCCAGTTTATGTGGCAAGTGCATTTCATACCTCTTTTTTTCTATTTAGATGCTTATTTCAAATCGTCAGTTTTTGCAGAACTTAATTATCTGTAATATTAAGAAAGATATACTTAGTCAAATTAATATTTTGGTTTTAAATCTTAAGATTTTATTAGAAAAATTATTAAACACAAACTTTTAGAAAACATTTAGAATACAAAATGACTGTTATACAAACTTTGGTAGATATTTTTAACATAACAAATATTTATTCTACGTCTTTAAATACATAGCGGCCTTTAGAATCCATCTCAAAGTCTGGAACATCTGTATTCATAATCTCATGCATTGGGACGGTGTCTTGATCAGTCTTATGGAATTTGAAAGTCTTCTTCTCTTTATCTACAGAGCGCAAATATTTAACAAAACACTCTTCTGAATCATATATTTCTTTGATTGCTCCTAGGTAAATTTTCACAGTTTTTTTGATAGAATTAGACTTGACTAGAACGAAATCCCCTGGTTTTTTTGGCACAACCGAAGCTTCAGAAGGATCTTCTTTATTATTGGAGTTAGGAACTTGATCAACTGTTTCAAACGAACAAATACCAGTTTCTGCAACTTCCAAAGTTATTGATTCGTTTGGTTTTAAGAATGGAACCAGATTGTTTTCAGGATCACTAATTTCCAATTCTGTCTCGAGATGGATTGGTAGGTCGTCTATTTCAAACTCTGTTTCAGTAGGTATTTCTTCTCCAAAATCTTCACTGGGTTCATCAATGCACATATTAAATGGCAATTCTTCATCATCAGAGGATGATGACAATTCAAACTTCGATTTTTTCTTTTGATTCTCTTTTGTCTTCTTTGGTTTTTTATTCTTAGCTTTCTGTTCCTTTTTTTGTTTTTTGTTGGTTTTCGTTGTTTTCTTGCTTTTCGGCGTCTTCCTTGTCTTTCAAAAGTTTCATACACTCCTGAGATGTGAAGACTTTTGACCCTAAACAAACTTTGGTTTTCTTAGCTGGCGGACCTCTCTGATTATGGGACGAAATAGTTGATAGTAGCAATTTTTCGAAAGTATTGAGAGAGTTCTGCACATGCTCTAGGTTGCTTCCCGATGAGGAGCGTCATGAATTTCGACGGCTTTTACCTGGTCACTTTTGTCTTTTTCAAAACCTGCAACCATATTAGTTTTAGGTGGTAAAAGATGATCAATTTCGGATGCTTCAACTTTGTCCATTTCGGGTGCTGCAACTTGGTCCAGTTCGGGTGCTGCCATTTGATCAGTTTCGAGCTGCAATGATTTCTATCGTTCCAAAGATAGTTGGTCAAAATTTTCTTCAGAAATGATATATTTATTAAACGGAAAGATGTCAGCTTTCCTGAATCCATTTTAATAATGTCCGTATCGAAGTTTTTCCATAGTTCTCCTATTTTTATCGTCATAGATCGTTTAGAAATTTTCTGACAGCCTTGTTGTGTCAACCTTTTGCAGATATACTCATCCGACGATGATTTAATGGACTTGAAAACTGCCAGATCGAGGGGCTGAAGTAAATGGCTTGAATGAGGAGACAGTAAAATAATTGTCACGTGGTTTTTCACAGCCAATTCCACTAATTTTAAACCAATGTGAGTTGCATGACCGTCGTAGATGAGAAGAACAGGATTACTAGGGGACGGCTTTGCTGCTTTTACAAAGGAATGTTCAAAATAATTCAGAAATACAGAAGACTCCATCCAGCCATTTTGAAAAGCGACAAATGTTGAATCGGGAAATCCTTCATCTTCGTTAGGAACCCATTGGTTCCAAACGTTTTTTCCTTTGAAAATAAACAATGGAGGACACTTGTCTCCAGTTGCTCTACAAGCCAGTGGTGTTTTCTCTGCCAGGGCCACTAACAGTTCTTGTAGCAGGCAGTCCTTTTTCTCCTACTATTTTAGTTTTTGACGGATCGTGATTAAATGCCGATTCATCAAGGTTCCAAACATTTTTTGATTCAATATTGAGTTCTTCCAAAGTTAGTTTTAGTTGGTCAAAATAATTTCGGGCAACTTCCACATTTTGCGGTTTTTTAATGCTTAAGCGTTGTCTTTTTTTAAAACCTGACCACCACTCGTCTCCAGGAAAGTTATTCTTGAACGGGTTTGGGATCTTTTCTTTAATTATGTAATCGCTCACCAGTTGTAAAACGTTTTTTTTTTGACAAGCCGTAGCCGTATTTTGCCATTAGTTTAATGAGTCTACCCAATTGTTCTTCAGTTTCTGAAGATAAACCTGTCGGTCTCCCAAATGTTTTTGATTTCACACCCCTTCTGTCATGATCAGTTATGGTAGATTTTGGAATAAAATAACTTTCTGAAGCCTCTTTCAATGTCAGTCTTTTAGATTTTACGCCATCAACTGCATTTTGGAGGTCTTGAGGGGTATAACTCCTTTATTCGTTTTTCTTTTGTAATTGTGCACCATTTTGGCTCTAAAAATCAAAACAAAAGCACTTTCATAAAATAATTTAAAAAAGCGCCAAAATTAGACAAAGGGGGAAGTGCATACGCGTCTGCACTTTCCCCATGGTGTAAAAACGCACTTGCCTCTCAACCTATTTTGGAGGGGAAAAAGCATATTTGCTAATTTAATGCCTAATATGATTAAAAGTTGTGAAAACAATATCAAAAATTAAAAACACGATTTAAAATTAAGCTGCTTACCATATTTTGAAAAACAAAAATTCACTTTAGAACGGAAAAAAAGTACAATAAACGGAGCACCACGTGTGTAGAATGAGATCTAAATTGAGACTGTTTTGACAGATGCACGAAGTTGGTCACGTGAGACGCAGTGTAGCCAAACTAATTATCATACTAAAAGAAATTATTCAAGGAACACACAAAAATACCCACTGCTGCATAAAATGAACCATTATTATTATCAGAGCAGGAAAATGCACTTCCCCCGAATACGCACTTCCCCGAGTTTTTTTTTTTTTTTTCGATTCGATAAAATTTATGAATATTTTTATAACGTATCTACTCGAATTTGAAATGATAGTTTTTTATTTTCCAAGAATAATATCTTTTAATGATCTCGGCAAGATTGGAGATCGAGATCGAGATTGTCCAGTCGAGATTCTCTAAAAGTCGAGATCGAGAACGAGATTTGCAAAATCTCGTCTTGTGCGCACCATTAGTTAGAACGAGCCGCAAAATTATGTAATGATGGTCATCAAAACCTTCAAACCACTTTCGTTACAATTACATTCTCTTCACATTTCTTTGCTTTTCCTTCCCAATGCACGTCCTAGTCATTCTTGCTCTACCCTTTTTTTTCGTGCATTAATTTCTTATTCTCCAAAACGTTCCCGACCATTTTAGTTGAAGATTATCTCTAAAATATTAGAACACATATCACATTAATACAAAATTATTATTCAGATTGCATTTGTCCTTAAATTGTCCTTAAAGACGATATAAGAAATGAAAATGTATCACAGAGACTGGACTTTTTGAAAATATAGTTTTTCGTATAATTTCTAAAATGTATTTTAAATAATCATTGAGGGAATGATATTTGAGCAAAATACTAGTGACTCAATTATCAGAAAATGTGATTCAAGAACACTTTATGGGAAACTATTTTATAAATTTTTCCCACCATCACTATGAAAAAAATAAGCATAAATATAGATGTTTATTTTGGCCAGTTAGCTATTATGGTAAATAATGTCTTAAAGTTTCTTTAATATAACTGTATTAAGTACTTTTACTTCTAATTTTGGTCATGTTGCTTATACAAAAGGTGAATTGCTGTAAAACAGGTACGTAGAACAATAATAACTGTCCTAGAATACATGATCTTTGAACTCTTTCTATTTTGCCTGTCTAAACTTCTTTAATATTTCTAATAAACAATAAAGTCCGATATACATTTTACTCTTCTTTTACTCTTGTCATCCGTTTAAATTGGAATAATTTACTCATATCTATAAACTTGTGAACCGCTAATGCAGATTATATAGCATGGTTTTTATTTTCTTTTAAATATTTCGTAGCACTAAAAAGTCCCTACTTGAATGAAAAATGGAAAATTTATTGAAGACCTTTATTTAAAAAGCTCGTTTATTTCGCTAGCTACCCAACAGCTCTATAAAATCTCATTTTTCACAAGACTTTTATAGTCTCAATCTAAATTAACAATCTACAAACCTTAGAAAACGTTTTTAACTTTTAACTATTTGTCATTTTATTTTATAAATCTTGGCAATGAAATTGTCGATACATTTTTTAGTTAAATAGCTAAAAGAAAATACACAGTTAATAAGGTTCTTATTCTTCTTTATGTGGTTTTTTAAGTTTCATAATGAGCTAAATTGTCATATAAACTTTGGCGATCAGGGAATGGTCTTTGTAGAAAACGTATTCCATATAAACGCATAGCTTCTGAATCATTTTTTCGACACTCTCCATAAATTTAAATCATATTTAATGTATCTTGATTGTCTGAAAAGCCGTTGATAATAACTTGTACAACTTTCAAAACACTGACAAAACGTCATTGATTAAAAAATGTCAAAAATTTGTGTTTCACAGCTACCTGCGATTTATTTTTATATAAAATATTTTTAAAACTACGAGTATTTTCCTATTTCCAAATTCAGTTTAAAAAAAATACAGGTTGTCTTAATAGTCGAGATAGAAAATACTGTATCCAAAAAAAATATAAAAATATGGCTTAGTACAATTTTGTTTGGAAAAAGCAACTTTATATCGAAAATGGCTAGATTTATAAAATTATTTAATTGAACAAAATCTGCTTTAAAATAAATTTTCTACAAAATGTGATAGATCTAAAAGATTTTCCCATCGAAAAAAATATTTAGCGCGACGCCATCTACATATTTAAAATCAATTTATATCCAAAACTAAAGCTTTTTTAGTGCTTTGCAAATTGGCTTTTATCGAAATAAAATTACTTTACTGCTTTCCAAAATATCCGATTTAGGAGTTTTTATTGGTATACGGGTTTCACGATTTTCTTTCAGAAGTCAGAGTTGCGAAATTATTAATTTACTCCTTTTATTTGCACCACACTGTATAACTATATTAATACCTAAAATAAGTTTATTATTGTTTAATTTTCGTAGTAAAAATCTTCTCATGGGTATTAGTTATAAACACAAACCTCGTATGTAGGTAAATCGTTAATTGCAAAACCATTGAAAGTCAAGCAGTTATTCAGAAATTTGTATTTCGTGGCGATGATGTGCGAAACGAAGTAGGTCGTTGCTGAACGTAACGAAAAATGATGCTCACAGAGATTTAAAAAGTATGCCAATTACCAAGAAAAACTCTAAAAGCGAATTAAAAAGAAAGATACAATCTCTTTTTTTAGTCTCAACACAAAACAAGCGTCTCGTACTTTTATCTTTTTGCTACTTCTGAGTGCGAAAATATGTGCTTGTTCTGTTGGTATGAAGAGCTTCGTGCCATCTCAAGAAATTCTTAATAAACCCCTTAGACATAGATTTTTTACATTTAAACAAGGATTTAAAAAGTAAAGACTTCCAATTTTCACTCTCTTAGTGTCAGCCACTTTAAAGTTCGCAATTTTCCTTGCTGTAAGTAAAATTGCGACGTTCCAAAAAATGTATGTCTGTATTACACTGTGCAATTAATTGCAAAACTTTCTCCTCTAAACAGGTATACTAACTTAGTTAATGTCGCAAGCAATTTATAAAAAACATACCAGTTAATAATTAAATAAAACCTACATCATTGATAATTATTCTTTCATATTTCATTGAGTTAGGTTACACATCTACTACTCTATATATACATACTATGGAGAGGCAAGGACACAAAGGACATAGCAAGGAGGCTGGAGAAGTCACTTTATCAAAATGGATTCTGGAATCAGTATAATAGCCAAAACATAGATCAAAAATATCATAAAATGGCAAGAAAAAATCGACAAAATCACCTAACACAAACTATAACAGGACATGGCATATACATGAGAGGAATACAAATAATATATAAAATGACAAGTGCTGGTACTGTAATATCAATACTTCTGATCACACTATTTTTTTAACGTAAAAGATGGAATATACTGCGATTGGAAGCGAACATAAAATGTGGATTAGAAATTACGAAATAAAACATAGCAGAGCTACTAATAAAGAAGAAACAAGCGGACTAGAGGAATATGTGGTGTAACGGTCCACACCCCACGTACCTCCATTTAATGTTTGTTTAAAATATGAAATCTTATTATTTACCTTCCAATTTTGTTCTACTTTAAATTCTATATTTACAGTATTTGGCCTTTTTCCTATAGTAGTAGGGATCGTTTTGTTAATTAATTGACAATTTATATACCCACGTTGCAATAATAAACAAAGATTCTATGCAAAGTTTGGTGCAAATTGGTTAATAAAACCATAAAAAATTATATTTAATCCCTTTTATTTTTCATACTTTAAATGTAATGCAATAATTAGCAAAGTATATTACAATTAGTCCTATTTACTGAGATCTCACCTGAGTCCCGCTCATACGCGGACCTCGTTCATTTGTTATCAAGATATATTTTATTTAGCTTGATGACCAATGGAGTTAGCAAACAGCGCGAATTCGCCAGTTGGTTAACTTACTGTGTTGATGTTTATATTTCTATTTAGCTTGATTTTATCCTACATATTCACAGAATTGTAACCTCTTAGGTAATTATTTCGACGAGTATAGAGGTGATGATTAACGGAGTTAACGAACAGTGTCAATTCGCCAGTTGGTTAACTTACTGTTCTAATTTTCACATATGGTTTAAATTTAGTAAAATGGGTGGATTAGTATTTAGTTGCTCCCCTTGAGGTAACGAACTGTGTCAACTCACCACTTGATTAACTTACTAATACATTTTCCATCTAGGTTTGGATAATTATCCAAGACAATACATCCCTATATATTTCTATCGATATTTATCATTTCTATTGAAATTACTCAAATTTACCCATCGAAAAACAGATGTCTAACCTAACTGTCTCTCGGGATGAATGCCCGAAGGCCATGTAGTTTAATGGGTTATATTGATAATATTTTATAGCAAATGTTAGGCCCTCATTTAAACGAAACCTTGGTGGTATCTCAAAGACAGTTACATTATATTTTGACTCACCATTGAAAATACAGATATTAGATACGTCTTAAGTAGATTGGGTACTAATTTTATCTAGCGATATGACGGCGTTAATTTTGGGTACATCGCAGCGTTGAGCATCGCCTTGTGTCGAGACGCCTAGCGTCGTGGCGGAGAGGAATGTATTTATTACGAAACTGCGTCCGGAAAGATATTCGGTAGGAAATACTTAGATGGTGCTGCGCGACGAATGGTGTCGTCAAGGATGTTATGAAGGAAATATAAAAGGACGGCAAGCGTCGAGAATTAGAGTGGTTCGACGTTGATCATTGGTACGTGAGTGCGTTCGGGAGATAGGTCGCCGGTACGGATATAAGTTAGGAAATACTTAGGTGGTGCGGGAGTGACAGCGTTAAGAGCGTAGAAAGGTAGGGAATTAGAATGTCGGGATGGATATAAGGTAGGATATAATTAGGTGGTGCGAGACGTGACAGCGTTCGGAACGTAGAAAGGTAGGAAAGCAGGGCGCCAGGACGTTGAGCGTCGGTAAGTTAAGCGTCGGGATGTCGAGCGTCGGAGTGCACATAAGGTAGAAAATACTTAGGTGGTACGGGACGTGATAGCGTTCGGGATGTAAAAAGGTAGAAAAGTAAGGCGCCGGTTAGGAAGAGCGTCGATTAAGGAAAGGTACTACATACTGAACTAGAAATATAACTAAACTCTATTCAACTTAAACGCAAGTAACGCGTTAACACAATAGCCGCTTGACCACATCATGATATGCACAAGGCCGACTGGTATTGGCGAGCCCAGTGATCCGATTTTAAACGTTTTCCTACCCACTAGTTCAATGTGCCGTGCTGTGTTATTGTATTTACGCGTAACTTGCGTTTAAATTGAATAGAGTTTAGATACAAAATAACAAAATGAATGTTTGAATATAAAATAACAATGAATAAATCTCGGGTTCGGATATTTATACCCGTTTTAATTACTTTTTGTGACGTTAATTTGTCGTAACTCCGGTGGGTATGAATTTGAATGGATAAAAAAGGGGTGGTGAGCGTCGGGACGTTGAACTTTGGGACGTGAACATCGTTATGAATATAAGGTAGAAAATACTTAAATAGTGCGGAACGTGACATCGTTCTGGACGTAAAAAGGTAAGGCAGTAGGGCGCCGGGACGTTGAACGTCGGAAAGTTAACAGCGTTCGGGGATGGGAGATATTGGAGAATATACGTCAGTTAGGAAGAGCGTTGATTTAGGGAAGGTACTAAATACTGAACTTAAAATATAACTGGATACAAAATAATGAATGGATATAAAATAATTATCTCTAATTTCTGGGAAACGGTTCTTTATACCCGTTTTAGTGACTTTTTGTGACGTCAATTTGTCGCAGCTCTGGGGGAACAAATGTGGGTGGATAAAAAGGGGGGGCAGATTTATTATGTGCCTTGAGAAATTCTCTGAATTTTGTATTGAAATATTGTCGAAATCGGTCTTTTTTTTTTTAGTTTTACACCCTTCAGACTTCCCGTGCTACACCCTAATCCGTCTGTAGTCTGGCAGCACTGCAGCCTGCGGCTTATTGTACCACCATTTGAAAGTCCTACTACTTTCCCATTCACACCCTCATTCATTTTCATTCATTCCACGTCGTCGATGGTTAAAAGCTAGTCGGATGAATCCCATGGTGACACGGCCCATGGTGGAACCTCCCAGCGGTCACCCATTCACGACGTGACCGGAGAGATCACTGCTTAACGGTTGCGAGTAAGTGGATGCACACTAAGCTCGCTGCTAGCCTCTCCGGCCTTAATATTCGAATATAAAAAGATAAGTTCGTTAACTGTTATAATGATTATTACTTCGTGAAAAAAAAATATCTTTATGGAGGTTTTTGGATCAAATTCTCATGGGATAACTTTTCATCTTTTCTGTTATATATTATTAGGGACCCCGCGAACAGAACTATTGCTTTTATTTATTAGGCATTGTAGATAAGGATTTAATTATTTAAAGATTTTTCGTAAAATGTAGGAAATTTAAATTTAATAAGAATGCAACTTTTCTTTAATAAAATTGAATTAATAAATTGTAAAGGTACCTGGGTGAGGTAGGTTACAGCACTAAGCTTTCCCATATCCAAATACGATAAACGCGGTCATATGAAATTCCTACTTTTTCTGCTCTCTCTTAACTTTTTTCTGCGATCATCCATCATGATTTCATGGACTTTTTTAATTGTTTCTTCACCAGTAGCTCTTTTAGGTTTTCAGAACGTGGTGCATTCTCTATGATTGTCCTACGGCGTTTAACTTCAGCAATCCAGTTTGCAACTATTTCATACGAAGAAAAAGGCTCACTATGAGCTGTTTCCGTTTTTATTAGTTTAGCATTTAAATTTAAACCTTTCAAAATAGAAATGTTTTATCACCACATAATCTCGATTTTATTCATAAATAGGAAAATGCAAGAATTGTTTACTTAGATCGATAGTAACGGCGTACAATCTATAGAAAAAGTTGAGAGCAATCTAAAAAATCGCGCTTTTAAAACAAGTGATCAACGTGTGCGATGAGCCGGGGTGCTAAACGCCATCTTCTGGTTCATTTTTAAAACATTCCGATAAATCCACATATGTGATCAAATAAGCGGTTATAATAAAAGTTCGAGTAGGTTTTCAATAACAATTTTATTTTCTACTATTGAGATCTAAAAATTCAAATATATTATCCTAGTTCTAACGCAAAGGTAATAAAAAGATACAACTTGTTAATGAAGATACACATCCATGAAAACCTCAAAATTTTAATAAATGTTTTAAACAAACAAAATTGAGCTTTACAATTTCGTTTTCGCCGCTATTTATTTTTAACGCGTTCCTAGTGTGATAAATACACAAAAACGTAAACATTTGGATTAAATCAACGTTAGTAGGTAAGATAAACCGTTAATCCCTCTTTATATGACAGTTATTACACCATAGTCTTAACATATCGACCGAAATAAACATTTGCGAAATTGTTTTCGTCTTATTTTTGTTATTTTTAAATATAACAAGTACAATGCCCGTTGGATCGTCAGCACAGTGTTTATAAATATAAAATGATCGTATGATATTGCTCTAAAACTGAATATTTTTTATGTCCTTCAACTCAGCTCCAAAAGTATTCGCTTTGAGTATATTAGAAAATTTTTAAATCAAAACCTTCGATTTCCATAATTTAATCAATGAATTAATCAACATTTTTACCTACGACTACTATGGAAAGTAAACAAAAACATACGACTTTTTTACATTTTTCTAGGACATTTTATTATCCTCCTTTTCAGGTCTGCCCTGATTACAATAAGTAACCTATTCCCTAATGTGTCATATGCACTTCTGGGACCTGTGTGGCAGGTTGTGTTCCCCAAAAATATCTCCAGTTTTGCTATTTCCAACATCACAAATGGACAAGTACAATTATAAGGTGGGGAATATGATTTAGGGAAACCACAAAAACCTAAATCACGATATTGTACAAATAGTATGAATTTCTAATTATATGATTGAGAAAGGTCTATCTAATGTTTAGGGGGGCTGATTCCAGCAGATGCTGGAGTTCAGCGGTGAGGGAGAGGTCTTGGGAGTCTGAGAGAAGTCTCAGATTTGGTTGCGCTATTTTGCTTTTCGGTTTTTGAAAAAGTGGGAGTTGGTTTGGGCACCATGGGTTTCGTAGTATCTTGTGAGTGTGTGTTGGTGCCTTTCAGCGTGCGAGAGACGTATTGTTTCCTAAGGGTTTGGAAACGTATTGGAGATGTTTTCGAAAACTTCTCCGCTGGGGGAGGGAAAGGGGAGATATTGGCAACGTCCGAGTATACGTATCTCGAGTATAGTGAATTTATGGAACAAGTGTGGGAAGTACGCCGTAAGGTACAGCTCTGTATTCGGCAACGGGCGCATAAAGGAATTGTAAGTGTGAATAAGGGTGTTTGTATTACAACGTCCCATTCGTCCGCACAAAGCCCCAAGAAGATTGGCTCGTTTTCGCATCTTATCAAGAGAGCGTTGGACGAGAAAATCGTACCCCCAAATAGTTAACTTCAGTCTGTTGAGTGACCCTGACTCCCAGGAGATTTACATTTACGAGTTGGGGGTTCTGGGAGGTTCCTTGAGAATTTGGGTGTTTAAAGACGATGAATTGTGTTTCTGTGGATTTAATGAGATCCTCCATCTGCTACACCAGTGAGAACACTAGTTTAACAGATTTTGGGTTCGAGTATTTAGTTGGTTAGAATTTTTGGAGGCAAGGAGGCAAGGGTGGTTTGTGGGGGGAATGTCGTGAGTGTAGATGAGGCAGAGGAGAGGGGTCAGGACGAAGCCCTGTGGGACACCCGCGAGTGGGGGTGAATGTGTCTGATAGGTAGTTGCCCACTTTGATGGTGATTTTTCTGTCTGTGAGGTAGGTGTGTATGAGTTTGGAGATTGGGGGGGGAGACCTATGTTCATAAGCTTTTTGAACATCTAAGAGAACGGCTGAAGAAATTTGTTGATCATTTACTGCAGTGACCGCAGTAGGGTGAAGGGAGGAGATTGCGTCCTGTGTGGAGTGGTGAGGTCTGAAACCATGTTGGGATTGAGGATGATGTTTCTTTCTTTACAAAATTCCCAGATTCTTTCCTTGAGCAGAAGCTCGAGGAGTTTCCCTAGGACTGATATGAGAGATATGGATGTGTATGAATTTATGGATTTGGGGTCTTTGTCTGGTTTGGGGATCAAAATTGTGTTGGCGGATTTCCAGGCAAGTGGAAAATATGAGAGAGAGAGACAGGAGTTTAGGAGAAGGGTGAGGGTGGGAAAGATGGTTTCAGGAAGATGTTTCAGCGTTCTTCTGTGAATGGAATCGGGCCCGGAAGCCGTGTTTGTGCCTGCTTGGCAAGCATATTGAATGTCTTGGAGGGTGAATGGGGAGGTGAGGGGGTTTTCGACATCCAAAGATGGGACTGGGGCGGCGACTATCTGAAGGACGTATTGTTCGGTCTTGTGTTTGATTAGTTCATCAAATTAGGGTTTGTCGGGGGTTCTGAAGGTGGATTTTGTGTGCTATGGCTTTTTCGTCGGGAGTTGAGTTAAAGAATAAAAAATTAATATCGGTTCTTTTTATTTTTCTTTTCTTTTAATAGAGGTTTTAAAAAAAATGTAATATAATATTTTTAAGGAAACAGATCTGACAGCATGTGAATATGGTCTCGTCAGGATTATGTTGCGTACAAATTTAATGTAAACAATATCCGATATATTTGATAAAGACACACATATCTACCAATAGTACCAATCAACACAGTTTATTTTCTATCTAGTTAAATAATCCAATAATAAAAGACAGGTTTTATTACCTAAGATTTAGTATAAATTAAGCATAAACATAGATTTAAGGATTTCAAAATTAGACTGTTTATATTACAGAAAATTTAATCATAAGCATAGGATTTGACATGTCTTTAAAAATGGAAAGAAGATGTGTGGTAGCTACTTCTGATATTACTCTTCTATCTTACAATTATTATTTCTAGGAAGATGCAGAAAAAGAGTTTGGAAGTTCGACGATTTCAAGTTAGGCCAATAACTTAATCACACTTTTTTTAAATTGTCTGCAGTTCTGGTCATGCACATGCGCAATTGCATTTTTGACGTAAACAAAAGCATTAAAATTGATGTTACTTATTTTCCCAATGTTTATGTTATTTTTGCTTTTTGTGTTATTCTGTATAAACAGATACATTGTATATAACTTTTAAGCTAACGACTATGTTAATGATTATTACTAAATCAGGTTGACTAAAGGCACCTTAAATCTACAACAGTGAAACGTTTTTTTTTTTATTCTAAAATAACACATTTATTTATAATGGTATTTTTTTGTTTCAGCTCCATCGGAAGTTCCAACGTTACAACGGGTGTTCTCGAAGGAGGATTGGGTCCTTCTGGACGCTATGGGCTGCGGACCGACACCCGCTTGTTCTGGAAAGTTCCTTACAATGCACAAAAGGCGTCGTAAACGATTGGCTACTCGATCTTTAGTTCAAGATATTGCAATACTTGATGACATTCATCATGGGCAAGTCCAGGTGAGTCGCGTTCCAAAAGGAATTCATAAAGTATTAATTATTTTCTATTATAAAAAGAAATATATATTTTAGCTTCTTTGGTTTGAATAGTGTTCTGTAGTTAGTATCCTTCTAAATTGCTATAAATTTATGAAGTGTATAGTATATGTTTTAAAAGAATTCCCAAAGGTATAGAAAATGTATTTTTGCAATAAGTTATAGGGAAATAAAAACAACATACCAAAAAATTAATAATTCATTTTAAGATAATCTAGATACGAAGATAAGATTAGCTTAAAATTAGTAGTTTCCTTATAAAAAAAATGTGTCAAGTGGTACATAATCCTCAAGAGTTTATTGACATTCTACAAACAAATAAGTAGTTAATACATTTTATTATGTAACCAAATAGATTTCTGTTGGATTATAAATCATTATAAGTAGGACAAATAAATGGAGTAAATTAATAAAAAAAAAAGATCAAATATTAAATCATTCACTAACTAGGATTTATCATCTGATTACATTACTTACGACGTCATAATAATTAATAGATGAATAGTTCAAAAAATCGATATACGATTTAATGCCAATGAAGCCATATATACAGGGTGTTTCATAGTAAAAGATACATACGTTAACTGTAGGTGTGTGGAAATTTAAATGGGATGTACACATAAAATGTTTAGTAAAAAAGTTATGATCTGTATTGAACAAATTTAAATGCATCAGAAAAATATTAGATATTACTCAATTAGAAATGGTGTCTTATTCATTGGTATACTCACATATCCAGTACGGAATTACAGCTTGAAAAGGCGCTTATAATAATCATATCATATCAAAAAATTTATTAAAATAATATATAATAAAAAAAATTATTATCCAACAACCTCTCTTTTTTAGAGAGTAAATTACTTGACGTTAAACAACACAACACAAAAAAAGACACGAGCTATTAGATATTCCACACGAACCCAATATAAGACATAAATTAAGAATGAAAACGCACAGTAAAAGTTTACAAATCAGCAACCCAAAAAAGTATGTTATATATAGCGCCTGAAAAAATTAAAGAGAAAAAAATTCAAAAATTTTAGTAAAAATATTAAGTTTTGGTTAAAAAACTATCCGCGAAATAAGTTTAAATATTTATTTGAATGAAAGTTAATCTTGTCATCAATATTTTGTTCACCCACTCTCTCTCCTTAATTAATTTACTTATTTGATTTATTTGTAATATATCTATATCTAGGTAGCTATTATAAAAAAAATAATAATTTGAAATAATTGACTTTTTTAAAAAAAAAAAAGGAAAAATTTAGTATTTTCCCACATACTAGTCGTAAGACTTCAGTGAAGATATTTATTTTCCATCTTCATTTGGAAAAGTTAAAAAAAAAAATACAAAATATGTTAATTATAGACTTTGGAAAATAAAAAAAAATATTAATTATAAATGGGTCTATCCTATATTATCTCATTACCTATCTTTATCTTTGTTGGTTATAAGCACGTAGGGTTAGGTTTGGCCCAGAACACTGATGCCTCTTGGATCTATTGTATTCCCCTGCTTTCCCCGAATTCAAGTACTATCTTTGGAATAGTCCTGTGTCTTTGGTTAGTTTTAATAAGTTCCCTACCAAGTGTTGCTGGATCGTTCTTTCCGGTTCTAGGCTGAAAAGGATGAAACATCGCCTTGTAAGAGTTTCGCATTCGAAGATCACATGGTATGAGGTTTCTTCCTTTGTTTCTTTCCATCACATGAAGAAGTTTCAGTAAGCCATGCCCCTTTAGTAATCCCACAATGGTGGATATCTGAGGCCTTGCGAGTTGTAGTGCCTCAGTAGCCATGCGTGGGTTTGATCCCCTTACTGATTTGTGCCCTCTTATCTGTTGCCAGTGAATTTGGGTTTTGTGGTTATCCACCTGTCCACTGCCTGTCGAGCAGAGGTTTTGCTTATCCCAAATACAGGTTCGGGTTCTGTGAATGGTAGATCTAATCCCTCTTTGGCGAGTTCATCAGCCTTTTCATTTTCTTGGATACCTTTATGCCCTGGTACCTACGCTAGTTTTACCTTGTTGTGGGTTACCAGATCATTTAGTATTCCAAGGCAGTTCCAGACAAGATTTGACTTGATAATGTTTGAATCAAGAGCCTTTAAGGCTGCTTGGCTATCTGAGAGAATTAGGATGGTTTGTTTTTAAATTCTCTCGTACACACAATTCGGTTGCATATATTTCAGCCTGAAATACAGTGATATGTTTTCCCAGTGAGACAATGTTATAGAATTTGGGTTTAACTCCATGTACGCCAGGGCCTGTTCCCTTGTGAGTTTTAGATCCATCCGAATACCATACGAGACCGCTAAGCAAGTATTTATCTATCTCCTTATTTACCTCGTTCCAGTTGCAGTTGACCTGGAAGAGTCTGTTGAAGGTTAGGAGTGGTGTCCTGTGATCTGATCTCATGTTTAATATAGAATGATTTACTTTATGTGTTATTCTGGTGTTTTTTATATGTTCCAGTTGTTGGAGATTTCCAGTCTGTATGCACTCATTCTGGCCTCTCCCTTTATGACTAGGTCAAGGGGTGGAAGATTTAGAAAGATTTTCATAGAGGCGGTCGGTATACTTCTCAGTGATCCTGTAATACAAAGGCATGTCAACCTCTGAATTCTTGTGAGGATATTGAGGACTGTTTTCTGGTTTACTTTTGGCCACCAAACAACCGCTACATAAGTTATCATGGGTCCTGTTATTGCCAAATATAGCCAGTGGATCATTTTTGGTTTTAATCCCCATGTTTTTCCAAACGACTGTCTTCCTAGAATGAGAGACATTTTACATTTTTTGGTCACTTTTTGTAAGTGTTCGTTCCAAGTAAGTTTGCTATCTAGGATTAGACATAGATATTTTACTTGGTTCGTTTTGTTTAGCCTTTTATTATCTTTTATTATACCTACTTTATATTTGGTATTTTTTTACAATCTGTAATTTATTTTTTATTTTAGGTATAAATTATTCTTTAAATTTATTTTATTTGATTTTTTCTCATAAAATAGATAATCATCATATTTTGCCAATAATTAAAAAACTTTTAAATAAAATTTAAGCACTGTCGTTAATAAAAAATTTACTAAAACAATAAATATTAAATTACAGTACTAAACATATAAAAAAATAATAAATAAAAATAAATGAAAAGAGGAAGTATAATAAAAAATTTAATCGTAATTATTAATGATTAAAATTTAATATTTATTTATAAATAAAATTATTATTAATGTACTAAACATTATTATTAATATTGTGCTCACTGATAACGATTGAATCTGGCAGAAAGACGATCTGTTTTTATTAAAATGTTTGAATATTATAGGAAAGGCTAGTCGATCGATGTAAGTCAATTTAATTTTCTTTAAAATTATGTGAGTTAATAAAGGGTTAATAGTTGAAAATAACCTGATAATACATTTTTTAATTTCTATTCTCATAATAATAAATATAAAGTTTATCTACTGAAAGAAATAAAACACAAAATGCAAATGGGTACAAATAATAATCCTAATAAACAAATAACCTCTGAGACTTGAATAAAAGTTTGTAATGTTGTGTTTGACGGTAACCGTACATACATGGCAATTAAAAAATAAAGCAGCCTGGATTCATAAAAGAATATAATGTCGTGATACAGTTTTCAACCAGTCCTGTCTCAATACCTACAGTTGTTAGTATAACCATTGTATTCAGATATCCTAGTATATCAACCTCATGGAGGAAGGATTATTAAGAGTTGCCGCGTCTTTGTAGAAATTTGGCAACAAGTTTGCTTGCAGCGACCTGTGGGTGCGGGTGGTTGAACTATTCCTACTCTGTAGGTAACGTAGTTACCTATATTGTTAACTACGCTATTACTCTGTCAGTAATGTAGTTAACCGTAATATATTTAATTTGAAAATTGGCGGGATTCTTTTCTACTAAAAGGAGAATTTACTTTAGCAATTATTATTTTCTATCTAATACGAAATATAACCATGCAAAATTTCAGATCGTTTTTTTCGTGTAGGTAAACGTTAAATATGTTCCTCTGAAGCCACTTTTTCAAAATTTGGCCAAATTTTGATGGCAAAAAATAACAAAATTTTGTTTGCGTAAAGATTCTCTCAATTTTTGAGAAAATAATTAAATCAAAGGTACATATTTTTCATTCACAAAAAAATAAAATAAACTATAGAAATGTTCATGGCTCTATTTTGTATTGGTTAGAAAAAGATAATTGCTGAAGTAAATTTTCCTCTTAATTATAATTAAAATGTTGCTTTTTTATTATGAATTATGAAATGCCAATAAAAATGTAAAATTTTATGACATATAATTATGAGGTGTAAAATAAATTCCATACAAAGCTTTATATTATTATATTTACTAAAAATTCCCAAGAAAAATAAATCAAATTAATGGCAATACAACAATAATAATAGATTTTCCTACACTTCACCCTACATAAGTTAAACCCCAAGAAGAGGAGCTTGTGAGTGGCAAGAATAGTTATTATTTGCTATGGCACTCTGGGCCAACTTAAAAATAACCGATAGAGCCATTTTATTTGCAGGTGAGGAAAACTCGGATAACCCGACCTACCATCATTATTTGTATATATTAGTTTATTTCCATACAAAGTACAATCTATTTTTACAAATATTTACTAGTTTCTATAAAAAAATACTCCTAATTTCACGAAAATGTTATTCTCTAAAGATTATCTAATGAGTTTGACTTAAAAACAAATTCTAGTATTATAAATTATCTCCAAATATTTATTATCTTTAAGAAAGTTATTCTAATATAACAAATATTACATTATTATTTAGGTGTACGTTAACTATCTCCGGTTAAAATAATGAAAATCCCAAATTGCAAAACAAATAATTCATGTACTTGATTTGAAAAACTAATGCCTAATAAATTTTCTAAATAAAAAAAATATTCTTGAATCTTGGGAAATAAGATAAAAGGCAACCATCCATATAAACTGAAAAAGAAAAAAAATTAAATGCAGTAACTTCAATTATTTTGTTTATCTTTTTGGTCTTTAAAATATTGCCACAGCTCTCATATACTAGGTCTGTCCGGGTTCTTAAAAACTATATTGAGAACTATCAGAGGACTAGTTGACCAGTAGACAGTTTAATAGTTGTATGCGACAAAAAATTTGGAATTAAACTGTTTCACTGGTTCTCGGACAGTTTGCATCGAGTTTTAAAGAAACCTGATTCTTTGATTCTGAAATTTTGACTACAGTTTAAACGTTACATTAGAAATTAATTATAGGGCCTTTTTTAATTTGCAAATTTTACTTTTCTGTTTTCTATTAAAAAACTTTCTAATAGATAAACTATTAACTAGTGTTTTATTAATTTTATTTAAAAATCCATTATCGAAACCTTGTTTCTTATGTAAGATTCAAATTTAATCGATGACTGAGCGTCTCTGAAATTTTGATCTATATTATTAAAATGTAACAGTAATCTGGAGGTGTGATAACAACATTACTAGGTATTATTATCTTTGGTGTCTGGTTTTGAGGGTGCTAAAGGCAAAGCAAATCTTAGCAGTCATAGTCTTGAACGATTTGTGTTTGTAATCGATTTCGTATCAAAATTATCTCATAAGTTAGGATTGGTTTCACGTGGAATGTTTAAAATGTCGCACCATTTCTTTCTTTGATTTGAAAATTATGTATTTATAATGAATTTTCTCTGGAAAAGACTCGTTAAAGCATCAAAATACCTTTACTTAATTTTAAATAATCCTAAATAACATCTAAAACTAAAATAAATAAAAATACCCTCACTCACATGTTTTCGTCGGCAACCATAACCATATTGTTTTTTTGTTTACTTTTTGTTGACAGCGCGAGCGTGTCACCGTGGCTGCGGGCACACGGGGGAGCCAGCAGGCATGTAGCGGACATAAAGACAGGTTAACATTGTACAAATAACTAAGTGAAGGCATGATTTTTTAATTTGGTTTAATATATAAATTAAAATTGTTGAAATTATACTTTTTTGTGTTACTGAGCGAGATGTTAATAAATTATTTTAATACAATTTGGTTATTGTAAAACGGACTTCAGAGCACCCAAGCGCCGGGTGGTCTGCGCAGTAAACGGGTTGGCAAATTGTGCATATGATATAAACCCCCGTGATCAACCTTATTTACATTTCATTGGAGGCAATTCTGTCGCGACATCTGTTAGAACTATACAGAACTTCACTAAAATGGCTCGTGTGCTAGGCGCTCCCTTGATCATTGAATATAGAATTCTATATACATAAAGTTTTCTTAATTTTTAAATTCATTTAGGTAGACTGCTAAATTTAAATTAATATTGTATATATTCTCTAAAATGTTGAATATCGTAAATAAATGTTCGTCAAGCATAATTACTCGTATATCTCATTTTTAAAACAAATATTCTGAATCGATTATCATCCCATCTATTAGTAAAGAAGAGAAATTACGTTCGTTATTTACTTTCGACAACCGTTCGATGGCTCGGTAGAAGACGACAAAATTATCAAAGACATGACTTGGACACCACGGAGCTTGCTGCCATCTATTGATGCTGTCCATTGTCCTTTAAGATAATTTATATTGGTATTGTTTGTAATGTGATACTTGTTATTTTATCTATTTTTATAGTGTTTTGAGCTCAAATAATTTTGGGAGTGAGTTAGGTTATTAAATAACTCGTATTACTTTGAACAAGAAGTTGGGAACCACTACATTTAAAACTTACTATACTTGACTATCGGTTAATGATAAAAATATAGAAAATCACTAACCATTAAAATATTATATTTAAACCAAGTTTTAGATAAGGCAGTAACAAATTCTAATTCACAGAGATTTACTAATTCAAATTTAGATGGTTTATTGCATAAAAATAGACTTATCTGTTATAACAGGAGGTAGTATAAAGGAGAGATTTGAATAGGCTTTCTTCAAAGGGACTCGAACGATACTCTTCGGGTAGCACCAAACTCTTAGGTATAAATCTTCATAAACTTAAATCTCATAAACTTCTTTAGATATAACTCCTACAGAACCGTCTAGATATAGCCAGGCTACAAGGAAAAGGTAACAATATTAAGAAAGGAACTAGGAAATTTGCATAGGAACCAGATAAAATGCCTTTAACTAATAATTGAACAATTTAAACTATTAAGTGAATAGTTTCACAGAGACTAAAATTTATATGAAAAGGAAAAATCTGATTTAACATATTCAAAAATAGTAAAGCATAATATCCATTCCAAAGAATATAATATTAAAATTATACAAAACGTGTTATCCATGAGTTATTCAAGTATTAAGGTTATGTTTCAAATTTGACATTTTAATTAAGATATATTTGTAGAAAATATATATTTTCAACAATATATCGATATTCAAACTTACCTTACAAAATCAGACGGCCTATACGATAGATAAAAATGATTTAATACATCGGATGACCTAGATAATTTAAAATTTAAACTTCATTCGTTGACATCCAAATCAAAAGTAATTCTCGCAAAGCGAATAAAAAGAAGAAGACGACAAATGACATTTCAGTAGAGATGGTTGTGTCGGAATAACGAAAACGGTTCCAACCGTTACATGTTCATCTAAATACAATTAGGCATTCCAAACACAATGGATACCCGTAGGAACTGACAAGCATGATAGGTTATAATATGGCAACACTGTGGCCCTGCTGATTTGACAGAATCACTCATATAGATAATTATATATATTGATAATCCATGTTTTTAAAAATAAACATAAGCATATGCCTTGAAGTTGAAGTTAAAATGTAGGTAATTATTTTTATTTTACTATTCAAAGGCTGGAAAATGTTTTAAAATACATTTGTGCTAAATCGATTCAAATTATTGAACACTTGCCAGGTAATATGGTTGTTCGCAAACGACCCGCTTTGATCAATCTATATAACTTTATATGTATCTTTGACCCTGTCAATGACAACAGGACCACAGGGTTGCCATATGTAAACTGGCAGCAATTTGACAGGTCGTTGGAATGCCCAATGGTATAAAGATGTGGACGTTGTCCCCTACGAGAAGTTTCTTGGAAGCTCTAGCACAAGTATGGATTCATGGGGAATGACCTTCGAGTTAGTAGGAAGAAGAGATGAAATACGATACTACTAGACTGACATTAGGATGGTAACAGGAGGGTGCCTCAAATAGGTCCGGAATTTTTTGGGTTGTTTAAAGTGATCGTAGTAATTTTAAGATTTATAGTTTAATAAATACTTACGTGATATATCTATCAAATAAAAATTAAATCACAGAACAAAATTTTCATCAATATTTATGTAGAGTTTTCTAATTTGAAGATATTTATATAAACAGAAAATCCACAATTTATTAAAGATAACATTTAAAATATATTTTTCGAATACGAAATTAAAAAAATATATTAATAAATGAACGCAATAAATATCGCAAAATAAAACACCACAAAATATAAGTAAATGACACATTTCAGTTTTAATTTCAGTTCAGTTTTAACTTCATTTGTGGAAACGCTGTTGTTTTAGACGATCAGTTGAGTTTTCATTTGTCTATACATCAGTAATGGATGCAGGTTCCCTAATTGTGATCACTTTGTGCTTAGTACTAAAGGGACCACGAAATAAAAAAACTAAATGGAGCAAACATTGGCTCCTAAAAAGAAAATTACTGTCTCATGTTAATTTAATGATGGAACTTGATTTTGAACCTTGTAAATGGTTAAACTACTTACGGACAAACGGGGATGCATATCAAGAATTGCTGTACCTACTTAGGTACATCAATTATAAAAAGCAAGGCATGAGAGGAGATATATCACCATATGACAAGTTAATTGCAACACTAATAATTTTGGAAACTGGGAGTACTTTCCAGTCTTAGATTTCTTACTGTTATAGTATTATAATATCTGAAACTTGTAAAGTTATAAAAAAAAGTACTGAAATACTGTAAATAAAGTACTGTTGCAGATAAAGATCAATAATGTTTCTCAGAAAGTCGTGTTTTAACAGGTTTGCTGCAGCAACGATCAGAAACCAGTCATTGCTACCAGGATTGTGCGTAGTATGAATTTGGCGGTCGAAATAATCTGCTGCGCTGAATCCTGGTGTTACTGACTGTTTTTAGGATCGTTGTTGGAACAACCTAACATAACGATATTTACAAATCTTCTGCGAATAAGGAGACGTTAACGGACAAGTTTGTTTACATTTCATTTTAACTGATAACTGTACCTAAACTTTTGATAAATCCATCGAGCCACAGCTCCGTGTCAGTTTCAGTTTTTCTTTCGTTGTTTTAACACACACACATACATATACCTGACAACTGAAATGAAACTGAACTGAAAATGAACTGAGAACTGATATGACCGTCTAAAAGGACCACTAGGATGGTAACAGTTATGAAGTTAAAATAGGAAAGGAGACGCAATCACGTGGTCAAAAGTGTAACCATCGGCCATATAGATACTAAATTTTCTTCACTTGTGACAGTCTCTATTTTAATGTATTGTTTAATCTTATTATAATTAATTATACAGGGTGAGTCATGAGGAACCTTACAGACTTCTACCATATGTAGAGTCCCTTAAGGGGTATATCATATGAGCATTAAAAAGTGGCAACTCTTCTTCGTTATTAATATACGGGGTGTTTTATGAATTTTGACCAAACTTTATATGGCCGTAAAATCTACAAGGATTACTAGATTTCTTTAATTTTTTGGTGGAGCTTTACACTGGTGTCTATCATTTAATTCATATCCTCAAAAGTTAAAAATTCCAGGATTGGCTTAGGAAAAATTAATCTCGACGATTCATATCAAAAAGTTCGCCCTGTATAAGATTTTTTTAAATTATAATAAGATATTTTTAAAGTACATAGATAGGCAATCAAAACTGTGTATGTGACATTTTTGTCACGTTTTCTTTAATTTTTTTATTAAGTTTTGATTTTGAGCAAAACTGAAAAATCAACTTAAGGGGTCACATTATAATGTTATAACTTAAAGAAAAAATTGTTAATGGTATACATTTGAACTAAAACGAGTCTAACATAAGCCTTTAGTGCCTACACCGTTAATATCATTTTATTCAATTTCCAGGCCTAGTTATAAATTTTTAATTAATTTTTAAACAAAAATCACCCTGTACATTTTTGGAGACTCAAATAAATTAAACATAAGTTCATATGTATTTATTAGAAATATTTTATTTCGTTTAAATTTCATCAACAAACAATAAATAAATTTTAACGAATTAGAATAACGAACAACTAAGAAATTTAAAAAAAAACTAATACTACATACATAGAATAATGATAACATGTATACTAGAAAATAAAATCATGGTAATAAATTAACAATTACAGTAGTTGTTCGAAATGAAACCCTCCAGCTTCTACGCATTTTTGTTGCCGAATCGTTAAGTGCCTTATTGATTTACGGATAGTCAAGGGATCGTTTCTAATAACATTAGAGCAAAGGATAATTCTATCAATTAATTGTTGTCGGTCATTAATATTTTGTGAATAAACTAATTCTTTAAATCGTCCCCAAATATAGTAATCTACGGGGTTAAAATCTGGGGATCTTGGAGGCCATGAAATAGGACCTGCACGTCCTATCCATCTGTTGCCAAAAACATTATTTAGATGGTTTCTTACCGCAACTAAAAAATGAGGCGATGCTCCATCATGTTGGAAATACATCCCTCGGATACCTACGTTGGCAAGTAAATTAGGCAAAGTATTTTGCAAAAAGTCTAAGTAAACTTGTCCTCTTAAAGGACCATCAAAAAAGTGAGGTCCTATAAATTGGTTATTTATCACACCAATCCACACGTTCACGGAAAACCTTAACTGAGACCGAAACTCTCGAACAGCATGGGGATTGTCTACTGCCCACACATGTAAATTACGGGAATTATTTATCCCATCCCTTGTAAACTGTGCTTCATCTGTAAACAATGTTCTATACAGTACTGGTCTATGATTTGCAATCCACCTACAAAATTCCAACCTATGGATTTCATCTCCAAGGTGTAGCCGCTAAACTAATTGAATATGATATGGGTGTAAATTATTTTTTCGTAAGACTCTAGTCACTTTTGATTGGGTAACATAAAGTTGTCGACTTACTTTCCTGGTGCTTATTGTGGGGTTCGCAATAACAGCATCAAGAATATTATCTTCCTGCTCATGATCTACATTTCGTTCTGTATTTGCTTTAGGGAATGTGCCATGTTCTCGCAAATAATTAAAAACTGATGCAAATGTTGAATGACAGGGAACTCGACGACCAGGAAATCTTCTATGATATTCTCTTGCTGCAGCTCTGCCATTCCCATTATAGAATCCGTACATAAAAATCTGATGTGTCCAACACATGACTTTCCTATCAAGTTATTATAGGCATTTTCCGGTTATTTTGTACAACCTATTGCAGCATCTCTATAAATGTTTAGAGGATAAACTAAATATATACATTTTCCACATACATCTACCTCGAAACATTTTTCTATAGATATTCATTGAAAACGAAAATACAGAAAAATTTAAATTTAGCACTTTTCCATTACGGTCCATTTTAGAAAAATCATATATAAACAAAAATTATAGAAATCGATATCGCAAACAACTTTTAGTTCAACAATTTTCATAAAAATCAGAATTTTGCACATTTTGTCAAATTTCTCAAATACAAACCATTTCAGGAAATTTTGACATAGAACAAAAATTATAGATAATAATATTAGTAACTTTTATTTGAACAATTTTCTTCTCCAAACATAAATAACAGATATATTCCATAAAATATAAAAACGGCCTCCCATAAAGTACCCCCCCAGATGTTCCGACTTTGTCCAAAATCTAATCATTTCACGTCAGGCCGAAATAAACCTTAAGTTTAAAATTTAATGTTTTTTCCTTTATCCGTTTTTGAGTTTTCTTCAAATTTCGAAATTTACACATTTTCTCAAATATCTCGAATACGGTCCATTTTAGAGAAATTATGTATAGGACAAAAATTATAGAAAATTATATTACAAACAACTTTTATTTGAACAATTTTTATAAAAAATTATTTTTTTTACATTTTGTCAAATTTCTCGAATACGGACCATTTTAGGAAAATTTTGCATAAAACAAAAATTATAGATAATTATATTAGAAGTAACTTTTATTTGAAGAATTTTCTTCTCCAAACGTAAATAACAGATATATTCCATAAAATATAAAAATGACCACCTATAAAGTACCCCCCCAGATGTTCCGACTCTGCCCAAAATCTAATCAGCTCATTGGACGCTGAAACAAAGCTTAAGTTTAAAATTTGGTGTTTTTCTGTGTATCGGTTCATGAGTTATGCGTTATACAGACACACACACAGACACACACACACACACACAGACACACACACACACACACACACACACACACACACACACACACACAGACATCATCGCGAAAATAGTCAAAACGGATTCAGGGGACCTCAAAACGTAAAAATCCGTCGAAAACTCGAGGTCGAAAAAAATCATGATTCCTATACTTTCCTTATATCTGTATACAGATAGGAAAGTAAAAATGATATCTGCATATTCTGCATTTGAAAACTTATGGGGCATTTTGAATAACAACACCAACAACAAAAATTCTAACACTATTGTAAAATAGATAAAACAAAGCGAAATATTATTTTACATGTATAAATAATGGTTGCAAATGACAAATAAATAAGAACAAACAAACGTCAAACTATCACAACCTACCTTGATACATAGGTACCTACTATGTATTTATAATAAAAATAAAACCACATAATATCTTAGTTGCAAGAATAAAATGTGCAGTTTTTATTAGAGGTTAATAAATAGCATTTATAATTATTAATTAATAAGTGTGAATTTATTGTTCGTTATTGTTATTCGCTACATTTTATTTATTGATTATTGACATGTTTAATTTAGTTGAGTAGTTTCTATAGTTTACAAAAATAGGCCGATTTCTATTTAAAATTTAAAAATGAACTAATCCGGATCTGGAAATTGTCGAAAATGAATTTAACGATCTAGTAAGCTCACTAAAGGCTTATGTTTGGCTCTTTTAGTTCAAATGCATACAATTAACAATGTTTTCTTTATGTTATAACATAATTTATGTGACCCCTTAAGGTGATTTTTCAGTTTTACCCAAAATCGAACCTTAATAAAAAAAATCTGATGTGTCCAACACATGACTTTCCTATCTAGTTATATAAATGTTTAGAGGATAAACTAAATATATACATTGTCCACATACATCTACCTCGAAACATTTTTCTATAGATATTCATGGAAAACGAAAATACTGAAAAATTTTAATTTCCTACAATTTTTTCATTACGGTCCATTTTAGAAAAATCATGTATAAACAAAAATTATAGAGATCGATATCGCAAACAACTTTTATTTCAAAAACTTTCATAATAAAAATAAGAATTTTGCACGTTTTGTCAAATTTCTCGAATACGGACCATTTCAGGAAATTTTTACATAAAACAAAAATTACAGATAATAATATTAGAAGTAACTTTTATTTGAACAATTTTCCTCTCCAAACATAAATAACAGATATATTCCATAAAATATAAAAACGGCCTCCCATAAAGTACCCCCCCAGATGTTCCGACTTTGTCCAAAATCTAATCATTTCACGTCAGGCCGAAATAAACCTTAAGTTTAAAATTTAATGTTTTTTTGTTTATCCGTTTTTGAGTTTTTTTCAAAATTCGAAATTTACACATTTTCTCAAATATCTCGAATACGGTCCATTTTAGAGAAATTATGTAGAGAATAAAAATTATAGAGAATTATATTACAAACAACTTTTATTTGAACAATTTTTATAAAAAAATATTTTTTTTATATTTTGTCAAATTTCTCGAATACGGACCATTTTAGGAAAATTTTGTATGGAATAAAAATTATAGATAATAATATTAGAAGTAACTTTTATTCAAAGAATTTTCTTCTCCAAACGTAAATAACAGATATATTCCATAAAATATAAAAATGACCACCTATAAAGTACCTCCCCAAATGTTCCGACTCTGCCCAAAATCTAATCAGCTCATTAGACGCTGAAACAAAGCTTAAGTTTAAAATTTGGTGTTTTTCTGTGTATCGGTTCATGAGTTATGCGTTATACAGACACACACACACACACACAGACACACACACACACACAGACACACACACACACACAGACACACACACACACACACACACACACACACACACACACACACACACACAGACATCATCGCGAAAATAGTCAAAACGGATTCAGGGGACCTCAAAACGTAAAAATCCGTCGAAAACTCGAGGTCGAAAAAAATCATGATTCCTATACTTTCCTTATATCTGTATACAGATAGGAAAGTAAAAAAGGTGACAAAAATGTCACACACAGTTTTGATTGTCTATCTATGTACTTTAAAAATATCTTATTATAATTTAAAAAAATCTTATACAGGGCGAACTTTTTGATATGAATCGTCGAGATTAATTTTTCCTAAGCCAATCCTGGAATTTTTAACTTTTGATGATATAAATTAAATGCTAGACACCAGTGTAATACTCCACCAAAAAATTAAAGAAATCTAGTAATCCTTGTAGATTTTACGGCCATATAAAGTTTTGTCTATTAATAACGAAGGGGAGTTACCACTTTTTAATGCTCATATGATATACCCCTTAAGGGACTCTACATATGGTAGAAGTCTGTAAGGTTCCTCATGACTCACCCTGTATACGTTTATATAAACGATTCGTCACAAAACCATTAAAAGAACAATAGCGTCGTGTGCCAAGCGCAATTGCACATAAGTAGGAATGGTGTGGTTAGCAAGAAAATTTCAAAAATAACATTTCATAGGTAAGTATAAACACAGTGCAAGTTTTAAGATTCATGTCCAATAAAATTACTTTTAGATTTAGAGTAAATAATAGGGTAAATAATATTTTTTCTACACCAACATGGTTATTAGCTTATCTACTACAAATCGAAAAAGTATGTTATTGCGTTCAACTGAACGAATATATTTCATATTCATTCTAAGTAGTGAGAACACTGCTCCACCATCATTCACAGTTCATATATTGAATACACAACTACTATTATTTTTAAAATTTTAAATAAGTAACAATTCTGTCTAACTAATTGTTAGTATATTTTTTAGTTATTGAGATTAAATATACATTAAAATGAGTTATTTTTGTGTAGAATCGATAAATAATAGCATTTTTATTTGTTCCACATTTTGAAACAATTTAATCAAACTATATGAAACTAATTTAATTACGAGTATTCAAACTAATTTCTTAAAGTGGCGGTGGAGATGAGGACAAAGCGTTTGCCTTCCATACGAAAAGCCCGGGTTTGATTCAAATTAATTTTATTTTGTTTTCATGTTTATTTTATTTTATAAATTAGTAAAATTAATAAATTATTTTAAAATTAGTTATTTTGTCTTAATAACCTAAAATAATTTTTAAAATTTGCATATTTTCGTTAGTGGGTCGTAGAAAAAATATACTGTACAACTGTGGATTGTCCATATCCACTCTTGTTGCACAAACTACTATTGTGGACGAAACCATCACCTACTTACTTATTATTCTTACATATTTGGTATACATTTTAGGAAAAATTTGAGCCTCTTTTAATTTAATAGCGAATTATATATGTAAATCTTTTTATACCTATCAAATTTATTGACATACTTAATCCAATTCTATTTACCTAATAAATTTAAAAATAACAAACATTCCTTAGACTTGTATATATGTCGAAACCACAAGGTAAGTGGGTACTAATTTTAATTTGTGGTAGGTTCTGTAAAAAAAAATCGTTAAATTTAAACACATAGGCATCTTAAATTGGTATGAAAATTATTCTGTGACGTAAATTAAATGTTTAATGCATCCAAAGTTTATAAAAAATTACGGCTTTGAAAAACTCGATTTCATGGAAAATTAAACTACTATCATAATTGGTCAGTAAATCATGATGTTGTTTAATACGCACCATAATTTACTAAAGGTTTATAATTTATTGAATTCAACAGTTTATGGTTCAGAAAACTGTAATACCTAGATATTTTTATTCGTATTTTAGGTTAATCAAAATACAAAATTTCGAAACTAAACGTAATTCATCATATATAGGGTAATTTTTTTAGTATTTGGCGAAAATTTAAAGTCAGGTTCCTTGGGTCAAAGTATAAAAAACTTCTATATTTTAAAAATATATACTAAAAGTTTATATTAGAGACATATGATATGCTTGGTAGCATTATAAAGCATTATAAAAGGGAAAGGGAATATGCAGGGTAGTGTCCGATTACAATTAGAAGAACACAGCTACGTCATCATTTGGCATAATGATTAATTGGTTATCGCCGCCTACTGGGGGTTTAGTGGATTGTTAATATTATAGGAATATAGAAAATATTGTTTTATGTTCTTCTAATTGTAATCTGACACATATTTTTTCTTTAAAGGAACATTAATTAAAGAAAGGTGCTTAGATTTTTTAACGAATGAATCACCAATTCTCCTAGAAGATATTTCTATTTAAAACAGATTAGACACATGTGGCACCAACAAGATGGTTGCCCAGCGCATTTTGCATCAGATGTCTGGGATTATTTAGGTACTGCATTTTCAGATAAGTGTATTGAATGAGAGCGTATTTTTCCATGGCCAGCAAGGTCACCAGACCTAACGGTTTTAGATTTTTACTCATGGGGAATAATCAAAGATTTTGTTTTAAAAACACGTATTTTGTAGGATTACAAAATTAATAATATACATCGAGTGCAATTTTTTATTTTCTTTTTACATTATATTAACAAAAGATGCGAGAATATAAATTCAACAATTTCACTTATTACACGCTTGTAATAAATATTTACCAAGCCTCGAAGTGTAAAGTAGGGGAACGCTCTTTTTTTCCCATTGCCACTTGTCCACGACAAGTCCGTTACGACGAATAATTATCATTTCATTGTTTGTAACTCTCTTGTTAATTAGATTTACTTTGCTTTCCAATTCACTGACTTTTTCCTGGAATCTTTTATTTTATGGTCAATTTTCGATATAATATATGTTGTTTGTTGTTCATTTGCTTCTATTAACTTTTGATACAGTTCCGAGATAGTCATTTCATCATTTTTGGGCATTTCTAAAACTTTTAATTTATTTAGTAATTCGTCCTTATTGAATTATTGAGAGTTAATAGATGATGCAGTTTTATATCAAATACCCTTTATGTATATGTAAAAAATATCTCACCAAATTAGGCCTAGGTAATATTCCTAATTTTCTGCGTCATTTAGAACAAATCAAAGTATTTTGAAGTTTAGTTTAACTACTATTATCACTAATTAACTTAGGAGCTGAATGAAACACGTGCTAATCGAATCGATATCGACCGATTAGGTCATGTCTGTATCCTCTAATCTTAAGTGGAGGGGAAGTGTACTTCTGTTGACATAAAAAGACTAACTTCCATAATATGTCTGAATCGATTTTTATAAACGTAGATTCCATGCAAAGAGCAATAAAGAAAGATTTCACAAACAAATAACGGCACATTTAATCTTCCAATTGGTAACTAGATGGCGGTATATAACACCTAGCTCTATTTACAATTTTTTTCGAGAAATTTCAAATACAAAGTTAAAACTTTAACCAGCTAATAAAAAAGTAAATACGATGACTTATTGACCTGTCAAAACCGCAAACGATAGCTCTTGTCATTCCAAAGATCTTGACATTTTTTTAACAATAGCAATAACGAGAAAGTAGAGCATCGAAGAGGTCGCCATAGCAACGCAGTCATTCTCTCTGGGCGACCCTATTCAGAAGGACAATTCTGGTACAGTGAAAGGCTCGAAGGACAACCACTATGAAACCAGAGGGCGACTAAAAAGAAATCACACTGTAGAATGAAAACTGGAACGTTTACAAGAAAATTATATTTAGTTTATCTTAATAATTAGATAAGATCTACAAGTCATCTAGTTTACGGTACTTTATTCTGAAATATCCAGTATATTGTGATTTATTCGTGAATCATCCAATAAAAGATTGTCCCTTTTTAAGGACCAAAACTTGTAATAAACTTATATATGCTACATAACATAGTCAATATAGCTTTTTAGATTGAAGGAAAAATAACTAAACGCCTTGTATCTAGAAAACTGGTCAAACTATCGAAATTAAAATTCATACCTCTTAAAACGGTGTAAAAATTATTTTATACTGAGAAAATGGTTACATTCTGACAAGGAAAATTTTAGAATACAAGGTGTTCGTGCTCTTAAAATAAAATACTTTCCAATAAATGAAGCTTAGAGGTACACATATTTTATTGGTATTACCATTCCCAAAAATAATTTTATAAGTACTGGGTTTTGAATGAATTCTTAAAATAATAATTTTAAATAGAAGTTATCTCTATAAGAAATGTATACTATGCAATATTTTGTCGCCGAAATACCATAACACTTTTTGAAAATATGTTTCCCTAACGTCGCGTCATAGAGATTTTGCAAAAAAACTAACGTCATACATTTGTGAATGAGCCTGTAATTAGGTATTAATAATTTTAATTGTACGTATATCGTTTCTGTCCAGGCAAAGTATCGTATGACCGATTTAAGTAATTTTACAGGAAACACAAAAAACTGTTTTTTCCGCTTTTTTGTAGTTATTTTATATTATTATAGAATCATCTATTACTAGAGATAATAAGCAATGATTTTAGGGCTAACTGCTAAAAACTATACTTATATGATTAAATAAATAGATATTTCATAAAGGCTTTTCAAGGATTTCGTGGGGTTTCAGAAATGTTTATTGTTGCTTCGATTATATTATTAAACTACCGTCGCGCGTTAAATACTGACGCTATAATGTGGAAAATATCGTAAGCAACAGACGTATACATTAATTTATACAAATAAAAGAGGCAGTTGCGATATTTAATAACCTAAAGTTGCTGCTAAAATCAACAACCTAAACAAAAAATATATCTTAAGCGACGGGTGGCTACAATATTTACATTGAACATTGTGGGCCTTAAGGTATTACAACCCATGCAATGTTTAAAAGGTTTTAGAACTAAGGCTATAGAATAAAACGTAAGCGATGTAAGCTTACGATATTTCAAGAAGACTATAATAGTGGATACAAAGTGACAAATGTTGATAATATTTTAGTTTGTGATATTTTTTGAGTTTTTTTGAGTCGATGTATCTCACAAAGACGATTCGGGTATGCAATATAAAAATTCAATCTAGGTCGTAAGTTTGAAAATAAAAATTTCGAAAAATTGGACAATTTTTAACTTTAATATTAGTCATAGAATAGAGTTGGGCCAATTGCCGCTTTTGACAGGGAATTTGACTGGCCACCACTTTGCATAAATGCGGGGTCCTTTACAAAAGGCAAAAAATCACCTACTACCTGATTATTTTAAATGCTCAAAAAGCTTGCCATAATTTGGTATGCACAAATTCAGTCTTTCTGTAGTGGAAGTAACACTGATCTCGATTTCAGCAAAAGAAATACTTTGACATGCTTCCTGAATCCTTTCTTTCACATCCTCACGGGTTACTGTGGTCAAAAATTAAAATCTAGGATTCCAAAAATCGCGAGACATTAAATTCAATTTATGATATGAATATAGATTTAAATGAAACTATAGACATTAAACAAAAACTAGAGAACATAGCACATAGATAGGCTTTAGTCAGAATCGATATCAGATGGAATTTCCAGAGATTCTAATAGTGATATAACATCTTTGTTGTTTGAACCACTTTGTCTAGGTTGTAAAATGCGCAAACTGAAAATAACGAGGATTTGATGAAATAAGAATAATAAAAAATATCTTCATTTGTTACTTTTTGAGACATCTTTCATGTATTATGTTCCCTATAATATTTAACTTCCTCGTGTCTTGATTCGTGCGCATCTTCCCCTAACTGACCAATTGGTGCATGGTGATACAAAAATATCAACAATGTTTTTTCCATACAAACGAATTTTATGTACTTATTAAATTCAGATGTAACATTTTTGGGTAGAAGAATTGGAAATCAAGCATTGCAAACTTTTCCATCAACCATTTTAAACAGTTGATAGTTGACAAAAACTTCTTTGTTATTTATTATTAGTTTGGTGTAAGTAAGATTTTTAATTTGACTTTCTATATGGGAGAATTCGCACTTTATCACATCAGTACTTTTTTACAAATTGAATTCTTATGGGCCTATAAAAACGAGCGGAAGAGTTTTCCACAAAATTAATTTGGAACCCTGATTTTTTTGATATAAATAACTGCAAAGGAACTAAAGATGTAGTTAGAATACTTGAGTCATCGTGGTGATTTTCATTAAGCATGTTTGGTTGAAAATGTTCGTTCTAATTACTTTGGCTTCCACTTCCATCTGCTCCACATTTATACAGCATGTGTAAATCAACATTGGGTTCAACAGAAGCTAAAAGTACATCATTTTGTAATTCGGCAACTCGGGTTATAGTGTGGTTTAAAAAAAGACTGAAATTGAATCTCAGCAGATGTTTTTGTAACAACAATTTTTGAAGGAGGAAAACATTTTTTCTTTGCTTCTAATAGTCTGTAATAAGGAGGATACATGTGTTTTGGATTTTTTTGCTTAGCAGATTCCCTCAAACTAACATACTAACTGCGAGTAAATTTTAAGGTCATAAAAATAGGGGCAAGGCTGAATAGATTAACGATTTGAGGTTTTGCTTTAAATCTGACTTTTTTTATTCGTGTTGCATTCTTAGGAGAATATGATATTTTTCGTACCACAGCGGCGGAATCCCTATGGCCAGATGAAAAAAGTTTCATTTGTGTGGCTAGACAGTTCTTCTATGTTTGTTGAGTCTAGGATTTATTTCACCCTTCTACGTTTAGTTTGTTGACTTCCTCAAATAACATTTTTGGACTTCCTCAATTAACATTTTTGGACGACTACGTCCTACCTTTTCTGACACACTAGGTGTGCATTCAAGATTACCAGATGTTATTACTACTATATTTAGATACTCCGCGTTTTTTTTGCAAAAATCTGTTTAAAATTCCGCGACTTCCTTTCTACTTCTTCTATACAGCCACACAAAATGTGTGTACAGGTTTTTTTAGCGGTTGTTGGCCATTGTGCAAAATGTATTAAACAGTGCTTATTATTTTGTACCAGGCATAGCCCTGTTTTCACAGTTAACATGTGGCAACTACGATATCCCCGCTATCTCTATACACTGTCACTGACATTCGATTCGGCTAATATCCCACCACCATTTCTTCTTATTCTAGTTGACTACTATTTGTTCTCTGTATATGTAACGTATGTAGGGTGTGTTACCCCCACTTAGCCTCATCAGGCCCATTGTGCATCCTCCTAAGATCATAAGCACCTCCTAGCTCGTGAGCCAGCCTACAGATTTAATGTAGTTGACAACGTCGCCAAGAGGTGCTTCTCTTATATCGCCTTATATCACCGAATACAAATCTTTTAATGAATGAGAACGTCGAGCAATCGTAAGGGATATACTTGATGGTCTCATCTTTTTGTTTGCACCCTCTGTAGAGTGCGGATTCTGACAGACCCATGGTATGGAGATGCTTCCGTACTTGGCAATGACCAGTCAGAATGCCTGTAACTAGGCGCAGATTCTGTCTAGTCATAGTCAAGTATTTGTTTGTTGCAACGTTGCCAGGATAACTTAAAAGCTCCCTGGCAACTCTGCAGTTTCTTATTTCATCCAATCTTTCCTTGAATTTCACAACGGAATGTTCTTTAATTAGGTCTTTCACTACCGATTATTGTCAGGCCAATAGAAGGGCCAGGTACAAAAAGTATTTGGCGACTGGCTGTTGCCCTGTTACCATTTTATTAACTTATATACCAGTCGTACGCCTAATACGAAAAAATAAGTAACGTATACGGATATATCCACCATAAAACGCAGAATAATATTCTGTTAAACATGTATGTGTCAAAAAAGTATCCCCACAATAAACCGTAAAATATTATTTATTTTGTTAAATATGTAACCTTCAGAATTTTTTGAACATTATTACTACAAAATGCAACTTAAATAAGTTTTTGATAATACATACCTTTGGAAATATTAGCCATTTTGCAAACACACGTATTTACGTTTTGTAACTGAAGCTGTTTTTTTTTTATTTGGTATCATCGGCATCGACTGCTAAGGTCATTAGCCTCGTGTTCTGTGTAGGATTTGTTACTGTTTCCCAGCGCCATTTTAGGAACAGCACTGTTAATTAGAACCCAACAGTGAATGGTCGAGTGGGAAATCCTACCAAGGCATCAGAATTAATTTTAAATAATTAAATTAAATAAAACAATCCCGGCCAATGGTGGGATTCGAACCTAGGACCCACAGACAGAGACTCTACCACTGAGCCACCCACCCCGTGAAGCTGTTAAAAACGGTTCTTCTCTAAATGGGGCTTAAACAAATTATGGCATTCCGAGAAAAACCCTTGAAAGGAAGATAAAAAATAATGTGTCCACAACTGGTAAACTGGGACCGGGCAGCATGTTGGGGGACATCAATGAAAAGAAATTAGTGCTTGCCTATACTTTCTACAAATTAATCATAAGTTTACTGAAGAAAAAGGAATTGCTGGTTCTGGTTGGTTCAGGTCCTTCTTCAGAAGACATCCCGACTTGTCTATTCGGATATCTGAGGGTGTGTCCCTAGGGCGAGGTGAGGGCATGAACCGCGTAGACGTAGGTAATTATTTTAAACTTCTGCAAACTACACTGGAATAAAATGAGCTCCTTAATAAACATGGGTCCATCTATAATGTCGACGAAACAGGTCTTCAGTTAAACAATCGACCTGGTCATGTTTTAGCCGTAAAAGGAGCAAAAGACGATGTTACAGTGACATTTTTAAGTCATTACAAACCTTTTACTATCAGGCTTGCAGAGAATGGATGCAGGGTCATCCTGGAAGAAAACTAGGACAACTCCAGTTTGGTAAACTCCTAGCGAAACGCTGGGAAAAGTCAGCAACCGCTGGAAATGCAATGGCTGGCTTCACGGCCACTGGAATATTTCCCTGGAATCCTGATTGCATACCCGATCATGTTTATACAGTTTCTAAACACCGAAACAAAGGAAGACATGAGAACACTCCCAAAAGTAAGGAACATTTAAAATACAAACTCTATAGCAAAGAACGTTAAACCGACACAAGAAGTAACTGCCCAATCATCCAAAAGTCAAATTACGAATATTCTGATGGACCCAATACCATCCTATGGCCATACATATACAGAACCTTGATGTACAACTCCAGTGGAAGTTATCCCTGTTCCAGATTTGACACCTTGAAAACTTTTAGACCAGATTGACTCCAAACTCAAACTAGTGGTCTCTGCAAAAAAACGAGCAAAAACCGTTGCTGCTCTATTAACCTCCCCTGAGCACATTGCGGACTGTAAAAAATAGAACCGCAAAGAAAACCAAACGAACAAAAAAAACGAACATCCCAAAGTAGAAAAAAGAAAAAAAAGAAAAAAAAGAAAAAAAAGAAAAAAAAGAAAAAAAAGAAAAAAAAGAAAAAAAAGAAAAAAAAGAAAAAAAAGAAAAAAAAGAAAAAAAAGAAAAAAAAGAAAAAAAAGAAAAAAAAGAAAAAAAAGCAGAAAAAGAAAACGCACACCTTCGCCAAGTTCTGATGAGGAGAACAATGAAGAAGTCCAATTTAATGAAGACATTGACATCCTTTCAGTGATCGATGAGACCGAAAGTACGGGATGTGGAAAAAGTTACAACCGCCCCCGAAAAAAGGAAGATTGGTTGCAGTGTATAATATGCCAAATGTGGTTTCATTAAAATTGTTCTTCTTTTATAAACACTTATAAAAACTATGGTAAAAAAGTAGTGGTGAAAGGCTAAGTTTTAGATAGTTTGTTATATTTACGTTTCACTATTTTACTGTCAATTATATTTTATGGCCATCTCTCCCTTATTACATTGGCTAACACCCCCAACCGAATGGGGATAGATGGCCAATTGCATCTTTTTTAATACGTAATTGAAAAAAAAATTAAAGTATTTTCACCGTAATTATTTATTTACCTGTTGTCACAAAAGTTGAGTAGCTGCTAGAAAAATATAATGTAAGCCAAACCCCTACTAAAGCTTTAAAGTCACCGACTTACCAAAATGGTGGCCATCTCACCCGACTTTACCCTATATTAACTTTGAATATTGAATCTCAAAATTTAATTTGTGTAAGGACATTTTAATATTGACCTTGTTAATAATAATGTTACGTCTAACTCCCTTGCTATACTTGACGGGTTGAACATGAAGCAAATTGTTGCCGAAGCAACAAGAATTACTCTTAGTTCAAGAACATTACTAGATCATATTGTCTTAACCGATAACTGGTAAATAATTAAACATTCTAATCTCAATTTTCCGAGTTCCGATCATAATTCGGTTGACGTAATAATAAACATAAATAAAAATCCCAGTCCTTAGTTAAGCAATACAGAGATTTTTAGAAATTTAATTTGGCTAATTTTGATACAGATTTACATTTTCTTAATTGGGAAACAATATATTCCTTTAATATATTTGATGCTTATGCTCCTTTAAAAATATCTCGTTTTAGTAATCCCTTTTTGCCATCGATAATGCCAAATATAAAAATTTTAATTTCATTGCAAGTTAAAGCCTACACTAAATTTAAATTTAGCAACAATGTAATTCATTAGAATTATTACAAATATCTGCGGAATTACACAATGAGTGCGATTAGAATTAAAAAAAACGTTTACTTGGAACAAAAACTTCAAACTGCAGATTGTACAAATAAACAGAAAATTCTGAGAAAATTTAACATTATAGGAAATCACAAAAATAACTTTAATTTTAAAACTAATGCTACTGAAATTAATAGGCACTTTTTGTTCACAACAGGAATCGTGAAAGATCCACATAATGAAACACACTCCTTTTACAGCAATAGTCTAAAGAATTTAAATTTAAAACAATTTCGGAAGATGTAACTCGCTCTATATTGAAAATAAAAACAAAGGCCCTGTGGATATGATGGCATTTCATATCCTTAATACATTTTTTATGTCCGCACTTACTTCCATATTTCACCCACTTATTAAACTATTGCCTATCAAACTCAGTGTTTCCATCTTGTTGGAAAGAAGAACTAGTTACACCCATACCTAAAGTTGAACCACCTTCTGAATTGAAAGAATTACGTCCAACGTTATCAAAGTTTTAGAACGAGCAATGGAAGTTTAAATAAAGAAACATCTGGACACATACTCTATACTACCAACGGTTAGTCAGAATTCAAGCCAGGTTTTAGTTGTGGGTCAGCACTGTTAAATATCACAGATGAGATACTAACTGAACTTGATGATAACAAATGCGGTGGTTTAATTTTACTTGACTACAGTAAAGCTTTTGATATGCTAAATCATAAATTATTTATGTTCGCTATTTTAAGTTACGTAGGTTTCAGTAATTCTGCAATAGAGCTTCTTAAAAATTATTTTAGTAATAGGACTCAACGAGTAAGTTTCCTTAATAGTATTTCAAATGTGGCTAGAATAAAAAGAGGCATTTCTCAAGGTACAATTTTAGGACCTTTACTGTATACAATTTATACCGATAATATTCCGAATGTATTAATGCATATGAAAATACATATTGTTACGCAGCACCTTGCAGCGTGCTGCGGTCATTATAAGTAAAAATACTAGCAAAAGAAGATAGGATAGTCCAGAAATGTCTAGATACGTCATTACTTGTCAAGAAAATTCTAGGCATTTCGAGAAAGTTCGAATTTTATGATAAATGTTACATGTTATTGTAAAAGCTGAGTTGAAATAAATTGAGATACCAAAAACCTTTGTAACACTGGTGACAGCGGTGGGATATAAAGTAAAAGTTCATGGTAAATACTAGATCCACTGAGTACAAAGCAGGCATGGATACTTCAGGCCCACCAGCATGGTTTTTGAAGATGGAAGAGGAGAGAATAAGGTGTGCAGAAGAAAAAGAAATACGTAGGAAGGAAGAAGAGGAGGAACAGGAAAGGCGTAGGAAGGAAGAAGAGGAGGAAAAGGAAAAGCGCAGGAAGAAAGAAGAGGAAAGAAAGGTAAAGGCGTAGGAAGGAAGGAGGTGGAAAAGGAAAGGCGTAGGAAAGAAGAAGAGGAGGAACAGGAAAGATGCAGGAAGAAGGAAAAGGAAAGGTGTAGGAAGGCAGAGGAGGAGGAAAAAAAAGGCGTAGAAAAGCTGAGATTGAAATTATGAACGGTTTGCTACAAATCCAGGAAACCTTTAAGCAAGAGGTTGGTCAGCTTAACAATAGAGTAGATCTTTTGGCACAACAACAAGATATTTTAAAAACTAATGTAGTACAACAGCAGGAGCATCTAACTCATTTAGATAAGCAGCAACAGCATTTAAAAACCAATTTAGAACAACAACAAGAAAAGACAAGAGTAGAGTTAGAAAGGCAAATTAGAACTGAACTAGTTGAATTAGAAATAAGAATTCGTAGCCTAGCTTTGGCAAGCAACAGAGAAACTGCAAACACTACCTCGTCCTTAGCTATAACCAAACCGAGCCACATCCAAAACCCAGTTTTCCAAAACCATACTAGCAAAACCATTAAGCCACCCACGTTTGACAGTCAGACAACATGGGAAACGTATCGATTCCAATTTGAAGCTGCAGCTAGAGCCAATGGCTGGACCGAGAAAAATATGGCGGCTTCATTGATAGTGTCCCTGCGAGGACAGGCAACAACCGTTTTACAGTTACTTCTCCAAGAAGAACCCAGTTATTCATCTCTCGTCCAAGCTTTGGAGACAAGATATGGCCAGCAGCATTTGAAACGGGTATTCCATAGCCAGCTAAAGGTTCGTAGTCAGAAATATAATGAGAGTCTACAGGAATTCGAGGCCGACATAATAAGGTTGAGTCATCTGGCCTATCCACAGATGCCGAAAGATTTCGAAGAACAAATCGGAATACAAGCATTCATTGATGGACTACAAGATGTGGAAATGCAGCAAGTCCTTCGTCTACAACATCACAAGACGCTGAGGGAGAAACCGATTGCAGCCCAGGAATATGAAGCGGTAAAACTCCTATCCAGATCTTCTCAAGCAAAAGTGAGGGAAAATAAATCCCAGAAAAGTTAGGAGGCCAATACTAATGCTATTCCCCAACCTACCCTCTCACAGATCTTAAATATCCTACGAAAGAGATTCAGGCAGACTGCAAAAGGCTTCAAAATTCTTGTTTACGGTTAATATTCGGTATAAGAAAATTTTACTCAATTAGTCATATATTAGTAACTGTTCGCTGGTTGAATGAAGATTATTACTTATTACATTCGTTGACATTGCTCCACAAAGTATTCTTAAACACAACTCCCTTACTCAACCAATAAAATAAAGTATAGATCAGATGTTTATAATATTAATATCAGAAAAAAAATATTTCTATGCCACTACCTTTTTTGGAAAATTCTTTTAGACATAATATTTTCAAAGCATTCTATCTTCTGCCAGACAAATTTAAATTAATGATAATATCTCAATTTAAACAAAAACTTTTTGAAAAATTATTTAGTGAACAGTGTTGGAAATAATTATTTCACCTATTTATTTATTTACTTATTTATGCAATGTGGGATTAAATTGATTATAAATTTAATATGATTTTTCTTCTAAATTGCGTTTTTTTTTACCTTTTTACTATTAATATTTTTTATTTATTTATATCTTCTTTTTGTTTCTTAAGAAAGCCATATCCAAAATATGTTGGATACAATTTTAGCAATAAAGAAGTCAATCGCATTAGATTGAACGGCACTCAAATTCCTTATGTCACTTCAACAAAATATCTGTATATGAAATTTCATGTTAGACTTCTATGGAAAGTCTATATTAAAGAGAAACGTGAAGAGGTTGGTATAAAATACAAAATAATGTATTGGTTTCTAGGAAAAAATCCAAAGTATCAGCACATAACAACCTGTTCCTCTACAGGTAGCTATTGAAACCCGTAAACACATATGGTAGCTAACTTTGGAGATGTGCCAATAAAGGCAAAATGCAATTATTTAACGTTTCCAAAACAATGTATTACGGAGCATCGTCGATGCACCCTGGTATTTCCGCGATATTGATATGCACAGGAAGCTTAATGTGGACCACGTTGAAAAAATAATAACAAAATTTGCCAGTAGTCACTAGTCACGAACAACGACTGCTCCAACATGGGAACGTTGAGGTTATCGACGTCAATTTAGTGAGAAGACTCAAAAGAATCGAGACTTTCAAGTTGGTTCAGCGATGTTAGCTAAAAGCAGAGCATAGCATGGTTTAGTGTAATACGTTAACAGTAGTGTAATTAGACTTTAAGTGTATACTAGTTTATAACGTTTTTCAGATAAGTTAGGTCTATGTATTTGAAAATTTGCAAAGAATATGTCCAATACTCTCAACGTCTATAGCGACCTCAGGAATGTAAGCTCTATCATAAATAATGCAAAGCCACAATAAAAAATTTCAGTGGAACAACATATATGGAACATTAAGTCAATTAACATAAAATATGGCGACAAACAAAGGCGAATAATTATATGCATTGATGTGTGTCAACAGTATTTGGAACAAATTATAAATGCATAGCTTATAATAAACAAAAACATGTGGCGCCTAAAAGTTATGTATCGATTAGTACCATTGACCAGACTTGAACTGTTATAGTAAATAATTATGTGTATGTATATTATAAACTTTAATTCAGCCTATACACATAATGATATATCTACCATAACCATCAAACTATTGCGTATACATTAGTAAATTATTTTTAGCTTTATTAGCATTTAAACGATGACCTACATTAACTGAACTATATAAAATAAATTTAATACCGATAGTTTAATGCGAGGAACAACGCATAAGCGTTACTATGGTTTGTACTCTAGGGGCGAAGAAAATATAGTACAATATTCGTAAGTAAGGATGTTTAATGGATGAAAGTTTTTTCTATTAAATAAAATATGTTAATAAATATACCGCAAATGGGTAGCCTAAGAAAATACTGTCACTGCCGTTTTTACTTTCCTTTCTGTATACAGATAAGGAAAGTATAGGAATCATGATTAAAGTTGCTTATAATGTCATTCTTTATAATTTTGTTCCTATACATGATTTCCCTAAAATGGACCTAATGCGAAATATTTGAGGAAGTGCAAATATCGAATTTTAAAGTTAGTATTTAAGTCATTCTGCAGTGAGCTGATTAAGATTTGGGCATAGTCGAAGCATCTGAGGAATACTTTTTTTTTACTTTAAGAAAATAAATAGTCATGACCGTATTTTCTTAGACAACCCATTTGCGATATACGTATAAACATATTTTATTTAATAAAAAGAAACTTTCATGCATTAAACAGATGAGTGAAGGTCGACCTTACTTCGGATCTTAGACCAATGTATTTTCTCAATTTTGGTGCAAGAATGTCATATTCTCGCACGCAAAATCGGTGAAGAATGAAGCTTATTCTTAAACGATTTTTAGTGACATTTCAGTTGAGATTCACTAACAACTGCCAGTGGAAAGGGCTCGTAAATCTAAGGGGGTTGCGACGTAGCCTTCCATCTTGGACGCTATTTTTATTTGAAATAGAATTCCCACGCCTGCCAATTTTTACAAAATGTATAAGTGATTTTTATAATAATATGTTCATTCTGTTCGACATAAAATATTTAAATTTAATTCATTAATTATGATTTCTGGTATTGTAGATAGACTAACTACATCGTATGTCGCAACCCTTTAGACATATCAAACCGCATTTCATTTGTTTGGTAGGCCTGATTAATTCCACCTGACAGTTGATTAGTAACTAAGTGTTACCAACTGACATATTTTGCATAAAAAGTCCCCAACTAACAACGACCACAAAAAAAAATAAAAAAACGGAAAATAAAGCCCAAAATCGAGAAAATAGTATAAAACACACGTTGTAGAAGGCTATTCTTGCACTCATTCGGGAATATGTAACTTTCTGCAACTTGTATTTTAATATACTATTCTTTTTGTATGTATAATTTTCTTCATTCTCTTCTGCATGGCGTTTTTTTTTTTAACACACTTGAAAATATATCTTATATTCATTTCTAATATCAAAATAGTATATATTATTGTTTAACGAGCAAGAAGTGCTACTTATGTCCTACGAGAATGATTACAACATAATCCGCTGTAAATAGTACAAGTAGGAAATGAGAATTCCTTGCGAATTTAATACACAACTTTTTCTACGGCTCTAATACGTTGCTACATATGTTCAATGAGTTTGTATAATTTATTAAATTAAAATGATAGATTCATCTCTTTCTCTTGCTTTTTCTTCCAGATAATTACTTAATGTTTGACATTTGATAGCACATATAATTTTATTGATATCATTAGGGTATGGCTACTTTGTTATCAGATAAGGATCTGATACAATAATAACTACTTTGTGTTATTATAATTATCAAATAAGGAAATGTACATCATTTCTTAATCAACAATAAATGAGAAATTATAGTTTCGTATTATATCCAAAGATTTATTCGTATTTTTTTTAATTTAAACCTCATATATTTTTTAAATAACCCGATATTAACATTCCCTTGTATACTATTAATTTGATTAAACCTTTATTGTTTGATTTAGATATCATAATTGCCTAGAAGGTGATATATAAAAAAAAAGGTTTTGATGCCAAATTTAAAGCTAATCTCGGATCTATTTTCAAAATTATTCAGTTATAAAGAATTTGAAGTATTTAAAAAAAATGGGAATGGCTGATTTAATTTGTTTAAGAGGGAAAGCCCACTCATGCGACACGTCGCGCGCAACTGATCGCAAGGCATCGCGCGCGGCAATACTTTAGATGTTTTTAAATGACTCAAAGCCCATTAACGCAGTTATGTCGCGTAGTCGTACGCGGCTGTAAATTAGAAATGACAATCCCGCCATTTTCTTGCCGCACGCGGACAGCATATGGAGCATCACTTATACAAACGTCAAATCGCGTGCGAAACGTCAGTTGAGAGTTGGAGTTTTCTGTTAACTGTTCTACAGTTCCAGTGAAAAAATGTCCTACAGTTGTATTGATATAGATGAATTTATATCCGATATTCAAGACCGACTTCATATATTGAACAGTTAATTGAAATAAAATAGCGACAAAAATATTTTTTCGGGAGTCTGCGCTAGCAGTTCGTCAAATGACACTACTCTCATTCGGCAATATTTGAAGAACTTAACTTCATGTTGACGTAAATCCTTATATAATAAATTAAATGCGCCTTTTACATAAGGGTCTATAAATAACGGATGAACCCGTCGTTTCAATTTTTTCCGCCGACGAACAGAATAAAACAACACCGTTGCTACTTCTTCCACCTCCATTTTGATAATGCACATCTGTGTCGTTGCTTGTTGTCTGTTAAAAATCGCACCTAAAAAATCGCATGCGGCAGGACGCGCGCGACATGTCGCGTGACGGGGCTTTCCCTTTTAATGGCGGCTTAACCGTTACAAAGTATTGCCTTAAGTATTTTTTATTTTCTAAGTCAAATAATACTTAACGTATTTTTGGGCATATGGTCATAAATAGATTTGGCAACGCTGCGGTAAAATAAAAAACTTTTAATCGTTATAAAATGCAAACAAATCAATAAATTCATTTTGATGTTATTAAACTCTACCTGCCATGATTATTCCTGTGCTGTATAAATACCGCCTTAATTAAAAATGAATAATTATTAATCCAATTAAAAACCAAAAAACGCGTATAAAATACTTTTTTAATTTAAAATATTGGGATAAAACAAATTAGAATTAGTAGTTATTTTAAAATTTAATTTTTTTAATAATGTAAGTAATATTAAAAATTTTCACAATGCAGAATGAAGTTTGATTCTAAACATGAAATGAAAATCTGAATAATGTAAATGTGTAATTATCCATTTATCACAAGAAACAAACTTTTAGCAGTTATGCTTGGAAAATAATGAAAATTTCAGTTTTGATTTTGGCATGCAATGTTTAACACAATATAATTTGCAATTTGCTAGGGCTTTTTCGCTAATTTAATTCATAATATAAACTCTGTCGTACACTATAAGAAATAAACAAATTTAATGCTTACAAATAAACAAAAATTCGAAGTATAATTGATACGAATACGGACTAAAAAGGGGCTCTCACTTTATCTGGAAAGCGATTTCAAAGAACTAAATGAGGCAATACTTGAGGCATATAAATCAAGCTGTCCTATTCAAACAAATAGAACTAGTAGGGATGATCAGATGTGAAACCGTCATCTGTCAAACTTACGATCCGACGTGCGGAAGCTCTATAATAGGGCCAAGCACAGAGGATATTGACGGAGCTATACTTACCAGGAAAGCAAAACGTAACAGCTTCTGGAAATTCTTCGAGGAGATTCTCTACACCTGCGGCAGTGAGACTGCACAAGGCAAAAGGGAGAGTTAACAAAGTTTTAACGTTAAATAAACCAAATGGAAGCTTTATGGAGAGTGAGGAGGAAAAAACTCACCTCTTACCCGAAACTCACTTTCCTGGGAGCACACCTTTTCTAATAAGAGACACAACTAAGGTAAGAAGAGAGGCCAAACACATATGCAGCAGCAATTAATTAAAGTGGGCCGTGAACACTTTTAAATTGATTAAGTCCTGCCCTGCTTCAGCGAACACAGGATGAATTACTATCACACATAATTTGGATATTCCGAAGCAGTCTAAAACTGGGATATATCCCAGAATCATGGAGAAGAGGCAGTTCATTCCAAAAGTAGGAAAGAAGGATACCACCCATCCTAAATCCTTCTGACCAATCAGCCTTACACCCTTTTTATTAAAAACAACGGAGAAGACTGTTAATAATTATATCAGAACAGATATCCTGTAGAGTGACGATCTACAGAATCTGCCATGGTACAGCAGGATGCACTGACAAAAATAGAAACAGTCGTGTATGCCTTCCTTGACATAGAATCATTTGACAATACGCCACACGTATCTGTTAAAAGAGCACTTACATATAGAGGAATAGATAGCACCACATCCAGATGGATGGCTCAGCTTCTATCTGCAACATCATCTCCATTTGAATAACCAGAGGATGTCAACAAGGAGGAGTTCTATCCCCACTAATGTGAATCCTAACCGTAGACAAACTTCTATGCACATTGACTGACCTGGGCATAACCTGTCAAGATTATGCCGAAAACATAGTCATATTTGTTAGAGACAAGTTTGGAAATATCCTGTGTGATATAGTTCAAAGAGAACTAGAAAACACCAAAAGATGGTGCCGTGACGTGGGACTTAGTATACGAAAACTACACTATTTGTCTTTTCAAGAATAAGAAAACTAAATCTCAGAACTGTTAAATTAGACGGGAAAGATATAGAATGGAAAAACAACAAACTTTTCTGGAACATACATAAGAAGGAAGTAGTAAATAAGGCCCCAAAAGCTCTAATGCTATGCAGGAACATTGCAAGTAAAAAAAAAGACATGCTATTTGGTGGTATACGGATGGTTCCAAAACCACATAAGGAACTGGAATAGTTTATGGGCAGAAATGCATGCCATTGAGGAGTGTATCCAGTATAACATCGAGAGAAACTATCGCTGAAAAGAGATTATCATAATGTTCCGATAGCCCAAGCAGCCATCAAAGCGCTAAGCGGTTACGTAATCAGCTCGAAAATGGTTTGGAGATTTCTAGAAAAACTGAATGAGCTAGGCGAGAAAAATACAGTTACCCTCACTTGGCTCCCGGGGCATAATAAGATAAAAGGTATCGAGATTGCAGATAGTCTCGCAAGGAAAGGGGCTCAAACACGCTTTGTGGGACCTGAGCAGCATTAAAACAATATTAGGAGAGAATAAAAAAGACTTGGGCAGTGGAAGAATCGATAATTGGAACAATCTCTTGGGGCTAAGACTACCTAAGATACTTTACGGTAAATATAACCAGAAAAGATCGGAATTATGTATCTGTCTGAACTAGAAGAGGCTACGCATTGTAACAGGGATCCTTACCGGGCATTGCCGACTCAAAGGACACCTTAGTAAACTTAGAGTAGTAGAAGATAGTGAGTGCAGATTCTGTGAGGAGGAGGACGAAACATCTATTTAATTCTGACTGAAAGTGTAGGACTCCAGAATCCAAAGGCACTATACCTAGGAGCCTATCAAATATGAGAGGGAAATTTACCTAACTTGAAGCTACTTCAAATCCTACACTACCTTGAGAAGATAGGATTGGAAGGATCGTTATAGGCATAGATATTTCTTTGCTGCAATAGCGAGCGAAGAGGGTACAATAGATCCTTTAGGTTGCAGTGTATTAACACCCCATTCCCAACATAACATACTAATTTGAACACCAAGATTGCCAACTGATGAACTGATTTTTAAACAAAATTGATAAAAGAACTGAAATTAAAAAAAAAATCAATGTAATTAAATCGGCTTCATAAAAATTCTTAAATAAATAATTTAAAGTATGATAACATATTGGTAGAAACAAATTTTGCTACACAAAAAAATATATATCTTTCCTCTGCTCCAAAGGTGTTAAAATCCGCTGACGTAGCAGTATTCCACTACACTGGAAAAATGCCTACTTATAGACAAATTTTGTAAATTTCCTCCAGAGGGCGTATTGTTAAGCTTGAATCGCGGATATCTTACTGTTTACATCATAATTTACGGTATACGTGTCTACAAAATAAAAAATTTAGATGCAGCCAAAAATGTAGATTACGACGATATACCATCATCCGTATTAAGGTAGGATGTTTAACACTCTCCGGAAGTGCGACATGCGATAGCGACATGCGACACTAATGTGTGCCGGCGAATTATTCTAACACTAGTACCTAGTTGGTCTGTTTATAAACCGAGAGGGTATTGTTTTGAGGTTGAATTTATTATTCGTGTTTTTTCTGTCATAATACAAATACTGGATGATGATTTGGACGAACGTTTAGTAGATTGTGTCCGTACATATCAGAATGTTTCTGGAAAGATTTATGACCGTGAAGTAGTGGAGCTAAATTTTCTTCTTCTTCATCATAGAGCAAGAGAGCCACAGCAATATTACGACGAAAAGCGGTCATCTTGACACTGAACGTTTTGCTACACTGAAGTGGCGCATGCAGTGTGGCTGGGTACAAAAGATACGCGTTTTATACACCTTTGTAGATTTAGCTTTGTAGCCACATCTTTGCATTTGAAGATATCAAATTTGTGTTGCTGCCTGATTCGGCTTTAGGTTTGTGAGATGGAGCACTGCCGACAGAATAAATGTAGCAATGCAGATTCGTATAGACAGACTGCCAAAAGTTCCAAAGCAAAGTGCATTTCAACAATACGAAAAATATCAGTTCGGTGAATTCCCGGCTCCAGGCCTGTTTTTATTGGTCAATGACATGGAGTGTTGCCTTTTCTAAAATAAGCAGCCAGCTACCAGTCAGCCACTGTTTAATAAAAGTAGAGCAGAAGACATACTGAAACAACTAAGGTCCATATTTATAAACATAATTCAGCTGAGTCGAACTTGGGTAAGTCGTCCTTGAACTAAAATCGAAGTTCGGTTACAACGTCTCTAAAGTTCCAAGTGATTCCGGCGTTACACTGGAATTTAGAGATGGATATTAGCAAATCTGTAACTGGTAAGTACATTTACGTATTTGTTACTACCCATCTCTAAATTCACTCAATATAACCGAACTTCGATTTTCGTTCAAGGACGACTCTGCCAATTCCGACTCAGTTGAGTGTCTAAACTTATTTCTAAAATAAATGGAATTCTAAAAAAAAACATTAACCTTTAAACCTTTAAAGGACTATTGCGACTCACTTTCTTTACCTAATTAAGTGGTAATCTAGTGGTTGTAGACAAAAATGTTTTATGTTTATGTTTTCTTTTCACTTAACATTTGACCCTACTTGTCCTATAACGTCTTATAATGTATATAAGGACGACTAATTAAATTTGAGAGGGTAAGTAAGTGCGTCTATCCTCCCCGAGTACGTCTTTGTGCACAGTAGAAAATTATTTACGATATTATCATTCTTTTGACGTCACAGACGACAAGATCGGTCTGCCATTAGTGTTGTCTCTAGTTGAGTTGACGCGAACTATTGTTAATAGTCTTTAGAAGATAAAACTAATGGCGCTTTGCTTGTACCCACCTCTATAAAACGAACAGTTTGATATCGTAGAATACATTTTATGGTCTTTCAAGATTCAGTACATAATAAACAAAGATATACGTACGTTATTATGAAGACATTCCGGTTGTAAGAGACGATATTAGCACGTCATCAAAGGAGTGCTGTAAGAAAATTGTTGCTTTGTGGCTTGTATATGCCTATCCTGTCAATTAGCATTGAGTGAGATATGCCTCTTTGTTGGTAAAATTAGTACGAGTATATGGAATTTTGTTTCAAGATATGGATATGGCTAATTGACAAAAGACATGAGCACATAGGAATCGATTTAAATCATTTGCTTACGATAAAGAACGTCTATTAAAAAAAAATTTAGAAACATCTTTCAATAACCATGGTTTAAAACTAATGGTATATTCAAATTATAGTAATCGGAAATAATAGTGTGAATATATACAGGGTGAATCATAAGTAGTTTGACAAACTTCAGGAAATGATTCTTTGAGTAATTTTAAGGTAAAAAGTTCATGTGTCCGGAAATGGATGGTTTTCAAAATACAGGGTGTTAAAGTTTTAAGAAAAAAAATCGTTTTTTTATCATATCTTTCATACCACTGAAGATAATTTAATGAAATTTAGTACACGTTGTTTTACCATAAAATGACATTTTCTGATGCTATTAACTTTTTTATTTTTATCAGTGGCGTCCCTATGGTATTTAAACTAAATATTATTGAAGAAAAAAATAGTACGCTACTGGTTTTTTAAAAAATAAAAATATTTTTAAAATCTATATTTAATTTGGAACAAATGTGATTTCTTGACTTTTGTTCGTGAGACGCACCTTTTTCGTGTAAAAAAATAAAAACCATTTTCATACATGACTAAATCGCTAAAATGTTTTTGAGCACTTCTAGCACATTTTTCAGTAAAAAAATCGATTTCCCTATCAAATTTATGTAAAAAAGCTACCCTTGTTAGAAGTCGTTACGTTTTCTAGATATTTGGACTTGAAATCTTCAAGTCGATTACTTAATAATCGTTGCATGTTGAAGTTATCAGCATTATTTTGTTTTCACAAGAGTGCCTAGGAATGAATTTGACATTTAGGTAAGTATTTATGGTAACAACACATTATGTAACAGTTAAACACTCCTCGTTAAGTTTTTTGGCTTTATCATTGAATTGGTGAAGTTTCTGTAAATTTTAAAACACTCGTTTAGAAAAATTATTTAGAAAATTCCACACCTGTAATTTTGAACCAATCAAAATACGTGTTTTTGACAGATCACCATGGCAACGGAGGTATTTTAGTGGAAATTTTTTTCTCATGGGGTACCCAAATTTTTTGACGTTTACAATAACAGACCATTTTTAACAGACTGGTTTTTATTTGTTCACAGTTTTTATTTGTTCACATAATAGGTTTAGTTTTGATACATTTTAGTTACAATGCTAAGGTGTTTTCTATATTCTTCGGCCACTTCTTTTCTTCTTAATGGCGAAAATGCAGGACTTTGGATGCTTTGAATTATGTGTCTATGTCTAATAAAATATATATAATATTTAGACACTAATTTATTCACCTTTTTCCCATTCAGCACTTTGAATTTTGCGTAGTTTAGGTGCAAATATTCGTGGACAATTCGGAACAAATTTTTGTTTTTCAAGTTGGAGCCACAATCCTCTATTAATCCGAGTAAGTAAGTCATGGTGCAATGATTGATCATTACAAAAGACAATTTCACGCATATTTTGCATAGCGTATGATTTTCAAATCGATTCATTTTTAAACAAATAGGTAATTTTGTTGGTTTTACTTGCTGTGCAATATTCTTTATCGCAACAAAACGCGAGTTATTTAATGTTTTGAACTGTCAAAATACAATGATCACAGCCTCCTACGATTGATGCTTGCTGACGCTGGTTATGAATTTCATACCATTTTAAAGCGCTCATAACGCATATTAATAAAAACGCAGAAAAACAATTTTCTACCACTTGTAGTTATTCAAAACTTACGTAAAATTAAAGAATATACTATTTTCTATTTTCAAATGGTATTCCCATGCAACTACAATGAATCGAAATAAGCAATTTGAAGGCCTAAATAATTGCAGCGAAACATTTTTTTACGTTGGGCCGCTTGACAACTTCAAAACTGAAATTATATTCGAGGTTAGGGTCTCACTTAGTTACCATGACAACTCAACAATCAAGGCGACAACACCTTTTGTTTCACTGGTGACTTTGAGAAAATAATTTGCATTGTTGAGAAACGAAAAATAAATTTTAAAAATATTTAATTTTCAACCATAATTCGGCGTGGAATTTTCTTACCGAATACCACGCTAGGTCAAATTAATATCAGGAAATTTTTTGACCTCTAGTGGTATTACTACACGGAAAAAAATGTGACTAGAAAATTTTACTACAATGTTGTAGTAGTAGACTTGTAGAAAAATACTTAACAATTTGTAGAAAATTTTACTACAATTTATAGTTAAAAACTATTAATTATTGTAGCAATTGAATTGTCGAATAAAATGCTACAACAATAGGAAAGAAGTCCACAATGTTTAGTATATTTTACTATTGTTTGTAGAAGTAGAAATTTATTACAATTATCGTAATTACTACTACTAACTTCTGTAAAAATTTGTACAAATATTAATAATTATCTCTACAAAAAATAGTAATTTTCTCTACAAAAAATAGTAATTTTCTTTACAAAAAATAGTAATATTTTACATCCCTTCTTATGAAAAAAATTCAATTTTGTTCAAAAATATTCTATAATATTGTAGAAATTCTAAGTCATGTGAACAAAACAGAATTCTGCTATTGGCCAACGTTTTCTGACATCGATCATAAACGGCCAGACAGCAGTAGCCGTTCGACATGTTCACATAACAAAGCATGGTACATATACGAGTACCTATAACACATTATTATATTATAAGCACCGATGCGTTTGAGAAAATTTTAATAATAAATTCTATTGGTGGTAAGTACATTTATTATTGTTTCTGAATAATTTACCTTTAGATAACTAATTTAAATAACCTTAGTAGATTATTTTAAAAAAATAGTTGTGGCCAACGATCGAGTTGTGCCCAACGATCGAATTTTGTGCCAAGTTCAATGATATTTTTTTATCTTAATTATGACATACCTACTTTCTCATTTTTGTTAGTTATCTGACTTAGTCATTTAATATCCAAATCAGTGTAAAGGTGATAAATATCCCCGTTTTAAGGGTATGGACAGTTCAATTGGTATTAATTTTTATATCATATTTTTCAGGTGCAGAAAAGCTAACTCAGACTGAGGGCGCTATTATTACTGTTATTTATTACATAATGTAATTAAGAATTTGTATCTTTTATATTAAAACAATAAATGGAATATTTTATTAAGAAACATTTTTTTCTAGGTTATAATTATAATAATTATGGAATACTACTACAAATTTTATTAAAAATTACTACAATTTGTATGAATTTTTACTCTTTATTGTGTAAAATTTTCGTATTTATTTTCATAAAACGCAATACATTTTTAATATAAATTCATACAATGAATAGCAAAAATTATAACAATTTGTAGAACAATTCTTATGATGCATTTGGATATTTTTACTAAATATTGTAGATAATAACTCTACAATACATTCTCCACAAATAGTTGGAAATTTTTACTACAAATTGTCCCTGTCCCTATATATATATTTACTATTTATTGTAGAGAAAAAATCTACAATTGTAGAAATTTGTTCTACAAATTTTTGTCCGTGTAGTGACAATAATGCCTATTTAACCGACATGCATTTCGTTTATGACCTTGCGGATGGCAATGCGCGCGAAGCGAGACGTATTTACCAGGAGCGATTTCCTAATCGAGTACTGCCTTCAGCTCCAACATTTTCCAGTCTCCACCGTCATTTGGCCGAAATAGGTAGCTTTAAGAGAGCAGCTGATATTGTTGGAAGACCACGTGCAGTCCGAACCCCAGAATTGGAAGAAGCTGTTTTGAACGCTGTCGAGGAGAATCCAGAAACAAGTACAAGAATAATTGCTGAAGCCTCTCAATTCTACTCAGTCCACAGTTTGGAGAATTATCTACGATCAACAATTGTATCCATACCATATTCAAAGGGTGCAAGCTCTTTTGCCACGACATTTTCCTCAACGCATTAATATGTGTCAGTGGTTTTTGAGGAAATTGGCTGAAAATCCTCAATTTTTAAGATATGTACTTTTCACATACGAGGCAAATTTCTCCAAAAATACTATCACAAACTTTCATAACACCATGTGTGGGCTCTAGAAAATCCGCACGCAATTAGTGAAAGGCATTCTCAGTATCAATTTTCTGTAAAGGTATGGGCGGGAATAATTGATGATTATTTGATAGGCCCTTTCTTTCTTCCGCTCCGACTGGATGGAGAAACTTACAGACACTTTCTAGAAAACGAATTGCCGGGATTACTTCAGAATGTACCTTTAGAAAATCGTATCCGCATGTGCTTTATGCATGATGTTGCTCCGGCCCATTTCAGCGTTGTAGCCAGGGAATTCCTTAACACTGTCTATCTAAATCGATGGATCGGTAGGGGTGTAGAAGAACCTAACTAGGCGTAGGCACCAAGGTCCCCAGATCTAAACCCGTTAGATTTTTATTTTTGGGGACATATGAAGTCATTAGTTTATAAAACTCCAGTAGCAAACGAGGAAGAACTAAGAAACCGAATAATAGACGCCTGTGAAAGAATAAGAAACCAATAATTTTTGAGCGAGTACGAGATTCAATGACTAATAGATTGAATGCCTGTATCTTCGCTGAAGGAGGACACTTTCAACAATTTAAATAAAAATTCCAAAAACGACTTAGTGCATTAAAATTACGGAAAAAATTGTATTCCGTTTTTTATTAAACTTTGAAAATATACGTACTATCAAAGTTGCAGCAGCTGATCTATTTGTTGACTTAAAAATTGATATAACTTTTAAACTATTGGAGATACGACATTTGTGTAGGCAATGAAATTATCTCTCAGATAAGTTATTTGTCAATTCCATACCTATTGTCAATTTGTTGTTTTTTATATTTGTTTATAAAAATTGATTTTTTTTAAGTTTAATAAAAAATGGAATAAATTTTTTTCCGTAATTTTAATGCACTAAGTCGTTTTTGGAATTTATATTTCTTTCAGGAAAAAAATAAACCAAAGTTGGGAATTTATTTATAACAAATTGTTAACTTAATAAACAATGGAATTATTAATAAAAAAAATTTTTTTGCTGTCAAAAACACATTTCTTAACTAATAATTTAAACAATAGATATATTAAAAAACGATTATAAACAATTAAAAGTTATTATTAAGAAATTTTTTTTTTTTAATCATAATTGGCAAATGTATAGAAAGTTGTAAAAAAAAAAATTTAAAAAAAATTGAAATAGTCCATTTGTTTATAAAAAATTTATAAAGAAATGGAGGAAAAAATTTTTTTTTAATTAATAAATGTCTTTTCTCGACATTAAAACAGTAGTATTATAATAAATTGAAAAAAAAATTTTTATAGCACCACTGTGACTTTTCTGTTTTTGTAAACTTTAAAAAATTATTATAAACAAAGTATTAACATTTTTTAAACTTTTATGAGGCTATTTTGTTTTATATGTACATAAAAAGAGCTCCACGAAGCAAAAAAAAATTACGGTAATTATTTAATATTTTTATCAATTTGTAATGAGAGAAATTCTAAAAATTTTGTTAATTAACAATAACCTACTTTGTTGGAAAATTAATTTTTATGAAAAATTCTAACGGGAATAAATTCTTCTAAGTGTTTAGAATACACAGTAATTTATTTAAATTTTTGAATTATATGTAACGTACTCGGTTTCGACGCCGTGCGCGCAACCTAAAAATGGCGCGCGGAAGGCTACTTTGAGCGTTAAATTAAAATTATAAATAATGGAGGTACAGTTCCGGGAGTCGGAACTTATTTATAGCAAATTTTCTCCTCTTTAAGAATCTTTTTTGAAAAATCCAAAAATATTTATAGTTTACAAACTATAGGCGAAAAACCAAACACCATGTTTTTAAGGTGTTTAATTGTTTATAACTTTTGCAATTTTTTATGCACTGCAAAATTTTTCTTCACACATTGATCTAGATATTATTTCGAATCAAATGAGCTATTGAACATAATTTTCGTAATAGTATGTCCCAAAAACACGCTTTTGAACTTGTTGATTAGACTATATCGATTCTACACAAAAATCACCACTAAATAAAAAAGGAAAAACTTCACAAGTAGATAACTTTCGTCCAATTTCCATAATAGGTATCTATTTTTAGCAAAATAATAGAAAAGTTGATAAAGGAACGTTTGTATAACTACTTTGAAAAATATAATTTTTTTACGAATTCCCAATATGACTTCCGTAAAGGACGTTCAACTTCTCACGCTATTCTATAAGTTCTGAATGGCATAGTCGAGGTCTTTGAAGGTGCCAAACATACACCTATTAAACTGTGTGGCCGCTCGAAAGCTTTCGACTGTGTTTCTCACATTCTATTGGAAAAGCTATGGTATTTCGGTGTTAGAGGGACGTCATTATCAATAATTGAATCCTATTAAAAAAATCGATATGTCTGTAGTCTGTTTCTAAGTCTGTTTGCCACAAAATGTTCACTCATTTTGTGGCAAACAGACTTAGTCCAAGGCCATTCTCTCTCTCACACTCACACACACTCACAGTCTGTAGTCTACAATAATTCCAAGTCTGGCCTTAATTTAATTATACATGGTGTTCCTCAAGGTTCTGCTCTTGGCCCTCTGTTATTCATCATTTATATTAATTATTTACCTAGTTTTATACAACCTTATAATTCTGTATTGTTTGCAGATGATACTTCTTACATCTACTCTGATAAAAATGTCTCAAATCTTATGGCAATTTCTGACGACATAGATTCTAAATCGAAATTGTGCTTTATGGCCAACAAACTTAAATTAAATGAGAACAAAACACAAAGTCTTTACTTTTCTAATACCATTCCTAGAGTCAGTTCAGATAGTGTTAAAGTACTTGGTACTACTTTTTTTGCACTATTTTTATCTCGGTTTGAAGAAAAATGCGCCCGTTTTAGCATTTTTAATTTTTAAATCACTATTCACTTTAAAATTTAATTTAGTCCGTTGCTGACAAGCACGAAAAACGGAATGATATACAGGTTTGGTATTCGCTCCGTGCGCGACAGCAGCGCCAAGTCGTTTTGATACTAATGGACTATTTCTGCGTACACTGACAAATGCAACTTTTAATAAAATTCGTAATATATGGTAGTTTTAATAAAAGTATATGGATTTGTAAAAGAAGTAAAACATTAATTTATTATTATTATACAGGGTGGGTCATGAGGAACCTTACAGACTTCTACCATATGTAGAGTCCCTTAAGGGGTATATCATATGAGCATTAAAAAGTGGCAACTCCCCTTCGTTATTAATAGTGAATTTTGACAAAACTTTATATGGCCGTAAAATCTACAAGGATTAATAGATTTCTTTAATTTTTTGGTGGAGCATTACACTGGTATTTAGCATTTAATTCATATCATCAAAAGTTAAAAATTCCAGGATTGGCTTAGGAAAAATTAATCTCGACGATTCATATCAAAAAGTTCGCCCTGTATAAGATTTTTTAAAATTATAATAAGATATTTTTGTATGAGAAGTTGCCTAAGTCTAATAAGTTTTCATTGAAGAATTACTCTAATCTGTCAAAATAAAATAATACCATTTAATAATAGCGTGAAGTTAAAATGTATAAAAGAAGGATCATTACTTATATTTTCATTTTTGTTTGAAAGAAAACATAGAATAAATGATTAAAACTGATTTCCCATCAGTAAGTTACAAAATTGCGTTCCAACCACATATAATAATCAAAGGCAGAAATCTTAAATTCTAGTCCTTGCTGAATGAACAATTAAGAATAAGGGATATTAAAGAACATGGTAAAATGATAATTTATTGTTGATTTAAAACCTTTCAAGTTTCTGATGTCTACTATTTGCAGCATTACGGTTATTATTACAAAAATAAAGGTAATTTTTCTTCTTATTGTATATCTATCCATTTATTTCTTTGATTTAATTTCCACTTTGCTACTGAAATTTTTTATATAAGTTTCACTGTTTTTTTTGCTAGTATTTGTTCAATTTTCAACACAGCACCGGTTGCTTATTGTATTGTTTTTACCTACTTTTTTGAAAAAAAGTAAAATGTATACGTGTATTTGATATGCCAAAATTACAAAATATCGCCCTAAAATGCACGAATTATCCGCAGCTAGCGCTAGTATCGCTTTTGCTTCCCTTTCCATGACTTCGCACGGAGCGAATACGATTAGGAGCAGTGAATATCATTTTGTATACTCTAGAAAATATACGTGCTGATGAGTATGTTTCAAGGAAACTACAATGTAATTATATCTACGGACAAGCGAAGGAAAATCCATCTATTAGTTGTTCGTTGTTGGTCAGAACCAAAAAAATGGTGACGAAGATAATATGAATAGCTGAATTAGCAGAAAATACAGAACACCTAAAAATATGAATTGCAAAAATACTATAAACAAAAATCAAATTATATATTTTTAGTTTTTTTTTTTTTAATTCGCTTTTACTTATATGTGTTTGTTTGTTACAGAAAATTCTCGACCGCTGTGGTAAATGGGGGTTTAATGCCTTTACTCTGGAAACGGTTGCGGGTGGGAGATCACTGCCCGTTTTATGTGTTCATCTATTCCACTGGTATGGATTATTAGACTACTTCCATTTAGATGTGGTGCGGGTCTGGAAACTCTTTAGTAAGTATACCTAATTTTATCTAAAAAAATAAGGCAATAAAATGCTGGAATTCTAGTTAGAAATATTTAGTTTAAGTTATTTATTTACCTTTCCTTAGTCTTAATGTTTGATGACATATAGGATAACAAATAAATAATTTTATTTAAAAATAAATAAACGTTATCTTCGTAAATGTGCTATAGCATAAAATTGTATTGAAACACTTATTTTTAATGACAAAAACGCACTACGCGTTATTACCTTTTTCAATCAAGGTTTTTATTCGATGAATAATATTATTAATCATTTTTTCATGCGCCACGAAGAGGATAACAATGGCATTAAATTGAAATGCATACAATCGCATTGATCTATTAAATATAATTGTTGTTTGTAAATGGAAAATCTCAATAAGTGAATCACATGAATATGGAGGTACCCGGTTTTTTATCGCGTAATTTGTCACTAATTCGTATTTAAAAATTGCGCACCGTATGACCTAGTTTTAATTAATTATCTATATCAACAGTTATATACAGGATGTTCGTTTCTAACCATTCTTTAATTGGAATAAAAATAAGTGTGTCATCGACTTAAATTAAACGTTAGGCACTGCACTTCCTTAATCGTCAATGAAAAAGTAATTGGTACCTTAACGTGCCATATACATATATCATATTTTGTTTGTGTATAAATTTTGATTATGATCATATTCCTTAAATAAATTTTATCACTGAATTATCTATCAAGTACGAGATTTTTAAATTTTTGAAGCAGCTGTTGGCATTTATATAGAAAAATATTTACTTAGATTTAGTTTACATAGTTTTTCTTTTATTATGTGCCAACCTTACCCTAAGATTGAAAGGAAACGTCAGGTCGATGATTTTTTAATGATAAGCTATAATATTAAATTTCCTATTAAATGAAATTTTTAGTTTTCGCAAAAAAATAAAAGTGGCATTTTTTACTCTAATTCGGAAATGGTACATTTTCAACTACTGTAATGTTCCCCAAAATAGTCAACTTTTTCCATTTAATCGTTGTTACGCGTTAGATTATAGCACATAATAAAAATAATATCATTGACAGGAAAAACTTTATATATGTTTTACTCTCTGCTTTCTTCACACTGAATTACTCTGCTGATCTTCTGGTTTTCTCCTCTACTTTCTCTGTAACTATTTCATTATTATATTTTATATATTTTAATGATTCCATCCTGGACAAGGTAAAATCCGGTATTCTCGGATTAAATTTTGAATACACGTTTGACATTAACCTTCAACTTCATTAGGCAACTTTTCATACCATTTCTCGTAAATACTGTTGCCTAGTTACCTGTTCTGTGCACATGTTTTAATAACTTTTTTTATCAAATAATGTACTTATTTTTCTTTAGCTAAAGTCATAAAAATCTATAATAATAATAATAATAAATAATTCTTTTCATTTGTTTTATAAATCAATATACTTTTAGTAAAAGCAAAAAATACATTTTTACTTTCCTATCTGTATACAGATATAAGGAAAGTATATGAATCATGATTTTTTTCGACCTCCAGATTTCGACGGATTTTTACGTTTTGGGGTCCCCTGAATCCGTTTTGACTATTTTCGGGATGGTGTCTGTGTCTGTCTGTGTGTCTGTCTGTGTGTGTGTGTGGGTGTGGGTGTGGGTGTGGGTGTGGGTGTGGGGTGTGTGTGTGTGTGTGTGTTTGTGCGCGCGCGCGTGTGTGTGTGTGTGTGTCTGTGTCTGTATCCACCATAACTCATGAAAATACCAAATTTTAAACTTAAGCTTTATTCCGGCCTGCGGTGAACTGATTAGATTTTGGGCAGAGTCGGAACATGTGGGAGGGTACTTTATAGGGGGTCATTTTTATATTTTATGAAATATATCTGTTATTTACATTTGAAGAAGAAAATTCTTCAAATAAAAGTTACTTCTTATATTATTTTATATAATTTTTGTTGTATACAAAATTTTCCTAAAATGGTCCATATTCGAGAAATTTAACAAAATTTAAAAAAATCAAAAAATTGTTCAAATAAAAGTTGTTTGTAATATAATTTTCTATACATAATTTCTCTAAAATGGACCGCATTCGAGATATTTGAGAAAATGTGTAAATTTCGAATTTTGAAGAAAACTCAAAAATTAAATTTAAAACATAAGTTTTATTTCGGCCTGACGTAGAATGATTAGAATTTGGACAAAGTCGGAACATCTGGGGGGTACTTTATGGGAGGCATTTTTTATATTTTATGGAATATATCTGCTATTTATGTTTGGAGAAGAAAATTGTTCAAATAAAAGTTACTTCTAATATTATTATCTATAATTTTTTTTATGTCAAAATTTCCTGAAATGGTCCGTATTCGAGAAATTTGAGAAAATCTGCAAAATTTTTATTTTTAAGAAAATTGTTGAACTAAAAGTTGTTTGCAATTGTTTATACATGATTTTTCTAAAATGGACCGTAATGGAAAAATTGTAGGTAGATGTATGTGGAAAATGTATATATTTAGTTTATTCCCTAAACATTTATAAAGGTGCTGCAATAGGTTTTACAAAATAACCGGAAAACGCCTATAATACTAGATAAGAAAGTCATGTGTTGGACACATCAGATTTTTTATTTAGGATTTCTATTAAAAATGATTCTGTCAATACACGAAAAATCCCCCTTTAATACATATTTGAGTTGGCGCTGTCGTCACGCACGGAGCGAATAGTCGTTGTCATATGGTTGTCATCATACTCTTTTTAAATATAATTTCTTGGTACGCTTAAATATCGATAATATTTTGGAAATTCCAACTCGTGCGTGTCCCAATTGTCGATAATAGTCCACTACTTATATTTTTATGAAATCGATAGATTAACATGTAAAAGTTGTCAGCTTATCATTTAGATACCTACTTTAGATATGTTAAATAATAAAATTTTCTTCACTTCAAAAATAACATCATGTTATTTCAAATGGCCGCTTCGTTTGCTGATATACAAGTGCTATGAGCTTCCTCAAGTTGTGACGCACAATAAATGAGCGTATACCGAAGTCAATGCACTATTTAAAATTATGGTGGAGGAACACATTTTATATGGGTCGTCCTAGAATAAATTACATGACTTTCCTATCTAGTTATTACAGGCCTTTTTTGGTTATTTTGTACAACTTATTGTAGCACCTCTGTAAATATTTAGAGGTTAACTTAATATATACATTTTCCACATACATCTAACTCGAAACATTTTTCTATATACACTCATTGCTAACGAAAATCCCGAAAAATTTAAATTTTATACTTTTCCTCCAATTTTTCCATTACGGTCCATTTTAGAGAAATCATGTAAAAAACAAAAATTATAGCGATCGATATCGCAAACATCTTTTAGTTCAACAATTTTCTTAAAAATCAGAATTTTTACATTTTTTTGAAAAATTTCTCGAATACGGATAGTAATTTTAGAAAAATTTTGTATGAAAAAAAATTATAGACAATATCATATAAGAAGTAACTTTTATTTAAAGAATTTTCTTCTCCAAACGTAAATAACAGATTTATTTCATAAAATATAAAAATGACCTCTATAAAGTACCCCCCCCCCCCCAGATGTTCCGACTCTGCCCAAAATCTAATCATTTTACCTCAGGTCGGAATAAAGCATAAGTTTAAAATTTAAGGTTGTTTTTTTATGCGTATTTAAGTTTTCTTAAAAATTCAAAATTTACACTTTTTAACAAATATCTCGAATACGGTCCATTTTAGAGAAAATATGTATAGAACAAGAATTATAGAGAATTATATCACAAACAAGTTTTATTTAACAATTTTATATTATGTAAAATTTCTCTAATACAGACCAAATAGTAGTAAATAGTAGTAAATAGTAATAAATAGTAGTAAATAGTAGTAAATAGTAGTAAATAGTAGTAAATAGTAGTAAATAGTAGTAAATAGTAGTAAATAGTAGTAAATAGTAGTAAATAGTAGTAAATAGTAGTAAATAGTAGTAAATAGTAGTAAATAGTAGTAAATAGTAGTAAATAGTAGTAAATAGTAGTAAATAGTAGTAAATAGTAGTAAATAGTAGTAAATAGTAGTAAATAGTAGTAAATAGTAGTAAATAGTAGTAAATAGTAGTAAATAGTAGTAAATAGTAGTAAATAGTAGTAAATAGTAGTAAATAGTAGTAAATAGTAGTAAATAGTAGTAAATAGTAGTAAATAGTAGTAAATAGTAGTAAATAGTAGTAAATAGTAGTAAATAGTAGTAAATAGTAGTAAATAGTAGTAAATAGTAGTAAATAGTAGTAAATAGTAGTAAATAGTAGTAAATAGTAGTAAATAGTAGTAAATAGTAGTAAATAGTAGTAAATAGTAGTAAATAGTAGTAAATAGTAGTAAATAGTAGTAAATAGTAGTAAATAGTAGTAAATAGTAGTAAATAGTAGTAAATAGTAGTAAATAGTAGTAAATAGTAGTAAATAGTAGTAAATAGTAGTAAATAGTAGTAAATAGTAGTAAATAGTAGTAAATAGTAGTAAATAGTAGTAAATAGTAGTAAATAGTAGTAAATAGTAGTAAATAGTAGTAAATAGTAGTAAATAGTAGTAAATAGTAGTAAATAGTAGTAAATAGTAGTAAATAGTAGTAAATAGTAGTAAATAGTAGTAAATAGTAGTAAATAGTAGTAAATAGTAGTAAATAGTAGTAAATAGTAGTAAATAGTAGTAAATAGTAGTAAATAGTAGTAAATAGTAGTAAATAGTAGTAAATAGTAGTAAATAGTAGTAAATAGTAGTAAATAGTAGTAAATAGTAGTAAATAGTAGTAAATAGTAGTAAATAGTAGTAAATAGTAGTAAATAGTAGTAAATAGTAGTAAATAGTAGTAAATAGTAGTAAATAGTAGTAAATAGTAGTAAATAGTAGTAAATAGTAGTAAATAGTAGTAAATAGTAGTAAATAGTAGTAAATAGTAGTAAATAGTAGTAAATAGTAGTAAATGGTAGTAAATAGTAGTAAATAGTAGTAAATGGTAGTAAATAGTAGTAAATAGTAGTAAATAGTAGTAAATAAATAGTAGTAAATTGTAATAAAAGGTAGAAAATAGTAGTAAATAGAAGTAAACAGCAGTAAATAGCAGTAAATGACCACAGGTAAGTAGTAGTAAATAGCGGTAAATAGTAGTAAAGAAATTACGTACTCCTGGAATTAACTCATTTATTCGTTTTCTTAATATGCTTTTTAAAACACTTAATTATTACGCAGTACCGGGTAACAATGACAGCAGGACTACGTTAATATATTTTTTGTTTATGAAGCAATTTGGATCAAATGTCGAATAATTGACCCTTATACTTAAGAGGAACATAGTACCTTATTCTGCAAAAACCAGAATAGCTTAAAATATGATAAAATGAGCGTTTTAATTTACAGTGATTGTGCATATAGATTCAGTCAAAAAGTCTCACAAAATTTCAACATTGTCCGTAATAGTATATTACATTACGAGTGTGGAAAATCACTTTTCACACAAGTGATGTACAATATTTTTCCTACGACCACAAAATAATTTCATCAAAAAATGTAAAACCAGATTATTATAATAATTAAAATGTATTTAAAAAAATAATCAACAATAATCGTATTTATTAAATTTTCATAATTTCTAAACAAATAAAAAAAAATAAAAAAAAAATAAAAAAAAAATCTGGCACAGCCAGGATTCGATCGCGGTCGTTGGACGGTCTCAAATTGCAAAGTTGATGCTCTAACCAACTGAGCTAACAGGCCTTACGGTAATTGATTGATCTAATCGCTTATGTGTTTAACCAGAATAAAAAGCAAATATATCTTAGTTATTTTAAAATTATTTTAAAAATAATTGTTAAAGATAAATATCTAGGATCTAATTTACAATAATTTAACAATCATATCGATTTTAGTATTAATATGGACATTACATAGATCAAAATAGAAATTATGTGTTTGACATTTTCTGACAGCTACTGCGGAAAGTAGCATATTCTCACTTGGGTGGAAAGTAAATTCTTATTCATACGCGTGTGATATAGGGCACTTTCCATAGGTCTTTATAGTGTGATATGTGTCACTTTCCTAAGTGGTCGTAGGAAAATATATTATATTATATTGCGGTCGTAAAATTTAATATTATTTAAAAAATTCCTAAAACTAGTCAAATAGAAATTAGCAGCTGAAATTCAGCACGGGTGATCACCTTTTTATTAGTGAGGGTTTAAATGATTTGCTTATCTGTATTTTAATTATAGTAAAATAAGACCATGGAAATCGTACTTAAAAATAAAGTTTTTTTAAAACTTATGCACCCACTAATAAAAAAGTGAATATCAATCCTGAATTTCAGCACTTAATTTTTATTTGATTAATTGTAGGAATTTTTTTAAATATGACAGTGTAGCCAAATTGTTTTTTTTTTCAAAGCAGTTTTTTTTTGAGGTAGAAAACCATGATAGCCTCGAATAACTCGAAACAAAGGCAATTTTACCAATTGAGTTAAAAATAAATCCTTTTGGTAAAAAATTTATTTCTAAAACATGTTCTTAACCAAAATCTCACTTTCTTTAAATTACACCTATTGAGGGCAATTTCGCCGTAAAAAGGAAAATGTTTTTGCTGATCTGTCAATATGCACGATGCACAAATTGGAACATTATTTTTGCAGTTCATGGCCTTCTTTATAAACAAATAAATAATTTTTTTAACTGAAAAAATTAAAATTTGGAAATATTGTCAAAATATTGTTACACTGATTCTTGGTAAACTCAATTTATTTTTAAACTCAAACAAAATAGCGATATTAGCGCTTGTACAACCAGCCGCCACTGAATTTGACCAAAACAGGTCTATGTAAGTAATAATATTTAAAATTAATTATTAAATATATATTTAGGCTACATAATATTAGTCAATAACCAAAAATGTTAAGAGATACTTTTTGTTGTATTTGTAATTTTTTAATTTACCGAGATCTAGCCATATGATAGGATTGAGCCCCTGAAGACTTCTAATCAGAACATCACGTACTGTATCTCAGACAATTTGACGATGCTCCCGTTTGTATGAGAAAAGTGGGTGTCCTTTGGTCTATCGGTTGAATTATTCGAAGGATATCATTTCTTAAACTATTAGGTTTTGTTTCTCCAGCTACAGTAGAACCTAAAAAAAAATATAATTGCGATTATCACAATTTCGGCGAGTTGGAAGTGCAAGAAGTCACTGCAATGAAATATTATTGAGATTGAACCATTAGAAAAAATATCTTTAAGTTGAAGTATACTTTCCTCATATATTTCATTTCTGAAGTATCTTTTGAAATTTTATTAAAACAAAACTGATGTTTTTTATTTATCACACTCAGTATCAGTACTATAATATACAGTAATATAATACGTTGATTGATCTAAACAAGTTGTAGCAATGAACGTAAACATTTTCTTAATGCATACAATTCTTGGTGAATGTCGAATCACGCGGTTCTGAATAGAAAACATACCAATTTTTCAAAACAAATTTACAATCGTTTTCAATGGATTTATTTACAGAAAAATGTTTGAACGAGAATGAAAATAAATTACCGCAATATTAACAACTTTACACTCGGTTTGTACAATCCACAGCAAACAAATGAGGAAATAAACATTTTCATTTTGAAAATTTGAAAATAAATTATAACTTTTTTCTACGATCCAATAATATTTTTCAGTCAAGCCGTTAATTTTAGCTTAGACATCAATATTATCCGGTTTTTTTTGTTAAAAATACACCAAAGTAAGTAAACATTTAATTCTGTTTTGAACAAGTTAGAAGTATTTATGGATATGCATTATTTTGACATTTCTGACCATGTTGTATTTTCTTTTTAAAAGAGCCGTAAGAAAACGAAATCAAGGAATATATCGTTTTTTAGCAAATTTCTAAGAAAATATATTGTTTAATAAGTAGGAAATGATCATTAATTCCTTTTTCTGCGGCTATAACACGCTACTACCCACATTAAATAATAAGGAAATGTACATCATATATTAAGCAACAATAGTCGAGAAAGTGTAGTTTTGTATTATAGCTGACGAATTTGCAAAAAGACCAGCACCAGATATAAATATTGGAGTACCAGAAAGTACAGTTCGAGGATCCAAAACAAGAACATGGGAAAACCTTCATAGAAAGACCATGTTAAAAAAAAAACAAGAGAACTATTGGCTGAAAATAGGAATCAGTTGAAGACAATAACAGTAGAGGGGCACCTGAACAAAATAGACCTGTATAATGGATATATATATATATATATATATATATATATGGGGAGTCAAGAAATGACGAAGCTTTGACCCAAATATGAGTTAAAAACTAGTAAAGCATTTTTTCCGTTATTTTGAACCTTTAAAATGTTGAATTATTGCAGCGTTAATGTATCTCAAATTAAATTTTTGTCTTTTCGAGATGTTAATGATTTCGATTTTTATTATTTGTAAGTTAGTTATTGAAATTAGTATTTTGTCCCAAATACGGACATGTTTTGCATTAAGATTGTGACCCACAAATTCACAGAATACAGAAACGTTGATGTTGATTACAACTGAAAAATTTGTTAATCAAGAGACAAAATTATTTATTTTTTAATTTTGTGCTCCCTATTATCGAAACATTGAGATTTGATTGAAATTAGTAAGAAAATGTAAGATGTACAAATACATTTTAAAAATTCTGATTAGCAGCGTATTTTTTCGAACTGAATAAAATTCGTTAATATTTTTAAGTTCTGGCCTGGTTTTAAGCTTTAATTTATACGCAATTCAATACCATACTGAACAAAAAATATGTAGTGAATATGAAAAAACATACAATTAGCAAAATAGATAAATCACCCTATATCTTGATTATAAAGAATCAGAAACTCGTTTTCCCAATGAATCATTCTGTATAAAAGGTTATAATATAGGAAATTAATAAAAGAATCCTTTTATTTCTACTTATATACAGGGTTTTTCATGACGAATTAAATCTTTTGATCATATATCTATCGTGGGTAGGCAAAGGAGTATAAGTAAAAAATTTATGAGCTGAATGAATCTGTTATGTCTTATAAGTCGACTTATACTGATTTTCCCACCAAACAAAAGGTATTTTTGTGATTTATATTATTCATTTCAATAGCGACCCTAATAGAAAGTATTGACTTATCCCAGGTTTTACACTAGGTATAGATATAATTTACCCAAAATTTTTACTTATACTTTTTTGCCTATACACGATAGATAGGACCTCAAAATATAAATATTTTGTTAAATTACACTCAGTCAAAAGTTTTCTATTTCTAAGAGACAAGGTGTTAAAGTTAAATTTTTTTTGCGTTGTTTACAATATTTTCGTTATTACTCAACGTATTGACTTGCAAACTATTCATTTTTTTATTATTAACATTTCTAAAAAATTTGCATTTAAAATTTTTTAGCCACAGTATCTATTTAATTTACTTGAAAAAATACCGGTGTTACTTCCGAATATTTCTTTGGTAAAAATGTTCTGTAGCATATGTCGCTGGTGTTAGAAGAATTGGGTTCTTTTGTAGAAATAACTAACGAGTCATAGGTAGTAGAAAAAGAAGTGTTTCTAATTCACTATTTTCACTGAAGTAAATACATAGTAGTTGATTCCATTTAGATATAATAATTTTCTTATCTTCACTAACCAGTTTTAAAATATTTACAATTTTAGTTCATCACAATTTGATTAACTAATACAGTTGATTTTTTAGTTACCAACTTGAAAACATTTGTTTGTAGAATTTCTTATGCCATAATAATTGTAGAAGATATAACTTTCACCAGAAAATAAAATGCATTAAACTCTTGTAAAAATGTAGAAAGTAACGTGCCGTCGGCAGAAAGCACCTGAACGTTCGGATGGCAGACAACTGTGAGCGATAATGGCAAAAAGACAACTGAATCGTTGGTGGCAATAAGACAACTGAATCGTTGGTGGCAATAAGACAACTGAACTCGTTTGTGGCAATAAGACAACTACTGAATGCCGTTCGCGTCGAGCTCGCCCTAATATATACTGTTCGACCGAAATGAGTGTCCGGGGCATAGTTGACGCACCTATTCGGTTTCAACCAATGAAAACATCATGACATAATGAAATACGTCATTTGTGCTTCGTTAACTATGCGCCGGACACTCATTTTGTTCCAATGCACCGCTGTGCACCTGAAAACACAGGTGTTCGACGTTCGGTATTCTGAGAAAAATGCTATTTATAGTTTTATGACTTCACATTATATTAGGGTAAAAAGCAGTCGAACTATTTGAGAATTGTTTATTTATTTAGTAGATGTAAAATATTAATTTGTTGATGTTTTTACTGGTGAAATTGTAGAATTTAACCATTACTCCTCCAATATTTCAACAAAGTAGGCTTAAAAATGTACAGCTGTCAAATAATAAATTGTACGTGTTTTGTTCAAATGTACAATAAAGACTTGAAAGTAATTTATAAATGCCAAGAATCAAAAAAAATTAATGGTTTACTTCATTCAGTAGTACGTCTTATTTTAAAATTGAGAGGATTCTTATAATTTACTAGCTCAAGAATATAACTTTCAACTTAATAAGTTAGTTAATAACGAAAATATTGCATAGAAACGAAAAATAAATTTTAATCGCTTGTATCTCAGAAGTAAATACATTTGACTCAATGATATTTAACAAAATATTATTCTTTAGAGATCCTAAACCTATGGTTAAAATATTTCCTTATGAAACACCCTATATATATTTTTATTTCGTACCGTGTAAATACGAATAAAAATGTTTTTTCTTGTTATTTCTGATCTGTCGCAAAAGAATTATACATAAAATGAGAACAATTAAAAAACTTAACTTATATACCTAATCTGTTTGGCCTGGTGGAGGAACGGCAATTAGGGTTTGGCTCAGTGGCGGCTTGTGACCAAAATATTGAGGGTTCACAATGACAATATAGATCTTAGTACAAATAAAGGCAAAAACTTTCATTGTTTTAGAAAGGTATAAGTATAGAAAGGTGTAATAATTCACCTACATCTGTACTGATATCTATCTTCTGTCATTGTGGCCCCCAATATTTGGGTTACGAGTCACCACTGGTTTGTCGCCTGGAACTTGGCTGTGTTGTACATGAACAATTTACTCCAACAATTGGAAAATTAGGAGCCATTAGGATTCTTAAAAAATGTCGAATCTTATAAAATCAAAAAATGAACTACACAATTAAAAAAAATAATAATTTTAATGTAATCCTTTTTTTTTATTTTCAGCTCTCATTGAAGAGGGATATCATAGTACGAATCCTTATCATAATTCTATTCATGCGACTGATGTAACTCAAGCAATGCATTGTTTTTTACAAGAAGAAAGGGTAAGTAGGCTGTTTAATGGACAATATGTTAACATTTATTTCAATAAAAAAATTAGGAACCATTTCATCACTAACATAACTTTGAAAACTATTCTTTCACATGAGTTATAATAATTGTGCAGCATCATGACAGGAATGACCTTCTTCTATTATAATTCATTGCGCGATGATTAATATAAATAGTTGACTGTACCGATCTAGAAAGATTTGCCTTACCATTGTACCGGAATAGTATATTAACATTCAAGTTGCAGAAGGCCACATAGTCCCGCAGGAATTCTAAATTTGGCCACGAGTGACGAAGGAGCGAGTGGACGAACGAATGAGTGCGAGAATAGCCTTTTGCAACGTGTGTTTTATACTATTTTCTCGATTTTTGGGGCTTTATTTACATTTTTTTTTTTATTTTGGTGGTCGTTGTTAGTTGAGTATTTTTTTGCAAAATATGTCAGTTGGTAACACTTAGTTACTAATCAACTGAATTTATTTACCAGCAAAGTAGTGAATGTCAACTGAAAGATACTGATAAGTTTTGTGTTGTTATTAACGTAGTCTTCAACGTTTTATTATTCATATTTTTGATCAATTTTGTCACCAAAAATCTTTTAAAAATTAGCATTACTCGCGTCAAAGTAGGTTTTCACTTCGAACTTTGGTCGAAAAGGTCCAATCGGGCTATTTTTTTTTGCAAAATGTTCATTGAGACATGAGATTTAAAGATCACTAAAATCTAGATGCCGCTCGGCCTCCCTCCCCCCAAATTCACCCCAATTGGGGGGAATTCTCGGCTTTTTTCAACAAAAGGCGCATAAAACTGTAGTCCCAAGCGAGGTAAATGTTCCACTCGGGGGTTTTAAAGTACCCTGAATCCATTATTTGGGTCAGGTCGCCTTTGCGACCTTCCCAGTGGTGGGTGACAGGGCCACTGGGGGTCCAATATACTAGATGTCCGTGGAAATGTATTTGGGCTCCCAAATTGCACTAGGGGAGTTTAGAAGGGCGAAGATCTCAATGTCATCGAGAATTAAGCCTTTTCAAGCCCTCAGGGTCGTATAAGAAGGGGCCCATGGGGTCTCAAATATCATGATCACGCGGGATTGAATTTCAGGACACAGAATTGGTACGCGCTAGTGTTATAAAACAAACAAATCTATGTGTTGATCCCACCTTAAGTTATGGTCTATTATAATTCCAAGGTATTTTATTTTTCTTACAGGGGTAATGCTAAACGTATTTCCAACAATAAGGTTATAATCCGGAAGAGCGTTACTATAAGAACTAAATGGTATGTAATTTGTTTTTTTAAGTTTAATGACAAGAGCCTATGATCAAACTACATCTTTATTTTTTGTTCTAATTTTATCTTTAGAGTATACCAGTTACTATCTTCACAAAATATCAGATGAATTGTAGACTCAGATCCCCAGCAAACCCTTTTCCGGGAGGTTCAAGAGTGTATAACTCTGATAAAGAATTGCAATTAAGAACCTTCAAGATTTCGTGTGATGTAATGGCCAAGTGCCCCAACCCTAAACATCGAGATAATATCCTTGTTGATCTGGGCATGTCGTTGTATTGGCTGAGATTAAATGCCACTCGAATAAACCATTGGTTAGCTGCCTGGTCAGCGCAATTATATGAATTTTATATAATGAAATCGAATCAAATCGAGTCCCAGGGGAAACTTGATAGTTTCACCCCCTCAGCACCCTCGTTCGTGGAGCTCTGAAGCCGCCTGCTTGCAAGCCAGGGCAACATAAAATTACACTCTTACAAACCCTCATCATACCAACTTTGTATGAGAAAATGGAATTTTACGAGAATTTAAATTTGGGGTTCCTTGGAACCCCTATCGCTCATACCTGGGTTCGTCAGAGACTCAAAAAGGCCAAGGAGTATACTCTAGACTGGGCCAAAAAATAAAACATTTTTTTTTTCTTAGCGGAACTATGAAAATATTGTTCATGACGACAAAAAAAAAATTTCTGAAATTTTGAGCCCTTAATAATAATATTAAGAGGTGCATCATTGCAGTTATTGATTTTTCAACAGTTGTCGCGTTTTTGCATAAATTTCGGAATTGGTCAATTTTAAAAAAATTTCTCATCTCTTATCCTTGTAGGAAATTAAATTCCCCACAAAAAAGCTTTCTTAGTAAATTTTCGTAAGACGAGTCTATTCTTTGTAAATCCCAAATGCAAAGTGAAAAATTGAAAATATATACCAATGTTTAAGGCTCGATTACAAAGAATAGACTCGTCTTACGAAAATTTACTAAGAGAGCTTTTTTGTGGGGAATTTAATTTCCTACAAGGATAAGAGATGAAAAATTTTTTTAAAATTGACCAAGTCCAAAATTTATTTAAAAACGCGACAACTGTTGAAAAATCAATAACTGCAATGATGCACCTCTTAATATTATTATCAATCTTTCAGGAATTTTTTTTTTGTCGCCATGAACAATATTTTCATAGTTCCGTTAAGAAAAAAAATTGTTTTATTTTTTTGGCCCAGTCTAGTATACTCGCTGGCGGAATTATATCAATTTTACATGTTGATATCAAATAAAATCAAATTTCATATTTTGGGCCCCGGCACCCCTTTTGGACACCCCTGGTTGGGTTACAGGATTACAGGCTGCCCAATATAGAGTTTGTAGTTTTATAACACTATCGCGTACCTATTCTGTGTCCTGAAATTCAATCCCGCGTAATCATGAAATTTGAGACCCCACGAGCCCCTGTGTATACGGCTCTGATGGCTTGAAAAGGCTTAATTCTCGATGAAATTGAGATATCCGCCCTTCTAAACCCCCCTGACGCAACTTGGCAGCCCAAACACATTTACACGGACATCTCATATTTTGGACCCCCAGACGCCCTGTCACACACCCGTGGGAAGGTCGCAAAGGCGACCTAACCCAAATAATGGATTCAGGGCACTTCAAACCCTCCGAGTGGAACATTTGCCCCGCTTGGAACTTTAGTTTTAGAAAGTATGTGGCTTGTTGAGAAAAGCCGAGAATTCCCCCCAATTGGGGTGAATTTGTGGCGGGAGGGAGGCCGAGCGGCATCTAGATTTTGGTGAACTTTGAATATCATGTCTCAATGAATATTTTGCAGGAAAAAATAGCCCAATCGGACCTTTCCGACCAAAGTTAGAAGTTTCTGCGTTTTTAGTCCTACTTTAACGCGACTACATCATTCTTCAACGATTTTGCTTACGAGAATATAATATTCTTACACAAAAATCGAGAAAAAGAATTTGTTTATTTTTTGGGAGATTTATTTGAATCTTTATTAAATTCATATCCGTATTTACAAAGCATTTTTAAATAGTTACTTACGGGTACCCTTTAAATCGTTAATGGTATTAGTCAAATTCAAAAAATAAGATTATGTTTCCTCATATCGTTAACAAATTAAATATTCGTTAATATTTTTCTAAAATACATTTGAAAAATGCCAATTTGCCAAGAATACAATAATTAAATAACTGCGTAAATAAATATCGCTCAACTCTATTAAATATCCCATTATAATGACGTTTCTATCATTAAGGTTTTACATACTTATGGGTAAATTTAAAAATGTTCTGCGAATTAGGCTATTTTCATAAAAATATTTTAAGCCGTTTTAGAGTACGAGCAGAAAATATCTTGTAAAATTTCTACTATAACACCCTGTAATTTTTTTAGTATCCATTTTTAATATAAGCAAGTTAGCTTAAATTGACTTATTTTCGACCACAGAAACTGTGGTTAAATTTACTGTACATATTTTTGTTACTCCTTGTATAATTGGTAGGAAGAATCGTTCTACGAATGATACACTCTACTTCAAGATTATTTATCGCGTACATCTATCATATTTTGAACTGGTCAACTTATTTTGAGACCATTCAATATACTTCAATAAAATTAATAAAATTATTGTTTCTTTAACCCATTCCTCGTTGCGCCACTGACGTATAAAAGCGAGCAAAAAACACATTTTTAAAATAAGTTTATATCAGTAATGAAACAATTATAACCATAGAGTTCATTAAAACAAAAACTGTTATGAACAGCACATAAATAATAGTTCGTTGAAAAAATCCCTGATTTAATTTTTTATAAAAATTTTAATATTATTTCTAATGGTTTAAAATGAAACATTTGTTTGGATAAAATAAAATTGCATTCATTGTTTTTATTATTTTATAGAAAATAATCTACGAATCAAAAGAGTTAAATGTCTTATCGTCAGAAGGATAATTATTATATTTATAAAGCCTAAGTGAAAATGTTAATTCATACAGTGAGCACCTTAAGTCTTACCCCCCTATCTAACTCGTTACTGGAGTCTTGTTAGGAAAATCGCCGAGACACGTCGATTTTTGATTTCTACAATGTACATTTTTGTATGAATAGTTTCCCCTTATTTCATCCCTTACTGGTGGGGAGCAACCCTTTCGAAAAATTTAAATGACATGGGGTGGTGAGTGATAGCTCATTTGAAAGAGGGTTTTATTCTCTATTCAACCGTGTAAAAAAATTTAAAATTTGCTTCATTAATTCTCGACTAATTGTTGTTTCAGAATAACGGAAATTAACGTAGCGCACTCATCCTTAGAATTAAAATTCGGCCCTGCATGATTTCGGTTTTGGTTCAGACGTGAAGTAAGACTTTTTGCCATTAGAAGGTCACTGTTAGTCTAGTTGCTTCCCTATTTTGTGAGGTTTTGTTATTTTTAAACATTAATAAATCAACACGTAATTTAGCAAATTTCAAAATTTTTTGTACGGTTGAATAGAGAATAAAACCCCCTTTCAAATGAGCTATCACTCACCACCCCATGCCATTTAAATTTTTCAAAAGGGTCGCTACCCTCCAGTAAGGGATGAAATTAAGGGTAAACTAATCATGCAAAAATGTACATTGTAGAAATCAAAAATCGACCTGTCTCGGCGATTTTCCTAACAAGACCCCAGTAACGAGTTGTTAGGGGGGTAAGACTTATGATGCTCACTGTATATAAATTTATATATATTTTTCAGTTGCCTAACATCTGTTTTCTCAACTAAATTTAATCTGCTATTGTCTGAAATTAATTCTATAATATAACATGAAATTATTAAACATTTACAATTCCACTACCAGAAATTCAATAGATGAACCTAAAAGAAATTGTTAAATACAGTTTAACAAAATACAAAAATGTTTGAATTTAAGATAAGAAATTGTTAATTGCAAGGTGTGTGCCATTAAATAGGAACTAGGAAGCTCACTGACTATACCTCATGCCCAATTTTAATTAAATTGTTCCTGCTCGAAAGGTTCGGGCTTCAAATCCCGGGTGGGATCAAATTATTTTATACTTTCTTAAATTTATTTTATAAATATTAAAAATTATTAGTTCAAATCTCTATATTAATTATTTTTAAAATAGTTTATTTATCTTAATAACCTCTAAAATAGTTTTTATAATTTTGTCGTAGAAAAAATAAGGTAGATTGTTCGTACCACACTCAGAAACATCGTCTTCGTGCGATACGTCTACCATACCACTCTTGTTGCACGATAAATTATTATGTACTATTTAATTGTTTACTTTATAATTAATTTTTTTATTATTAATTATTTTCAGATCAGGCGATACATTACTCCTTTAGAAATCATGGCATCGTTAATTGGTGCTGTTGCTCACGATTTAGACCATCCTGGTGTTAATCAACATTTTCTCATCTCTACTTCAAATCATCTTGCCATTTTGTATCAAGTAAGTATTTCTACATTTAAATATGTCTTATCGCCTAACGTAATTAGAACGGACTAGAGTTTAACCATTTAACCATAATATGGTGTAATTTATGGTGTTCCAAATGCTGGCATGATACGTTAATTGTCTTTTAGTGTCGCCAAGCTTAATTACCAAGTCCTAGTGACAAAGGTGATAACAGAAAGTTCCGAGTGGTAAAAAAACACTATGAAATAAGCGCAATTTAATTACATAAGGTTGGTTTAAAACTTTCCATTGACAACGACTTCTAAATTTATTGTTGACTTGGATTGATTGTCTTTTACACACTATGTTTTAACATACTATCGCTGTTTCTGTTTCTCTGAAGTGACTTATTATGTTCTTTAAAAGTGTGTTTTGGGATCGATTTATGTTAATGCCGCCTTCTTGTTCGTTCCATTCTTCATTTCCTTCAAGTTTGGATTTGATCTAGTGTCTTAGCTCTAAAGGGTTCATCTAAGTTACAGCAATATAAATCTCGAACATTTTTTATCAACCAGGTAAGCATTCTTCAGACGTTTCTCTTATTTTGAACGATGAGCTTAAAATTTATGTTTTGGTCAACCCATCAAGGAATCTTTAATAATTTTCTGCAAAACCATATTTCAAACACTTCTAATTTCTTTAAATTTTGCTTTCTTTACTTCTTTCTTTTCACAAAAAGAATGGGAATATTATATAGTAGACATTAGAGTTGCTAGTGATGACAGTGACAACGCAGAAGGGATCCCAGTAAGGCAGAGAATTGGACAAATGATAGATGCTGTCTCATCTAAACGAGGGGGATAATGAGGAAGAAATAGAGGACGATGAGGATGATAGAGGATGAAGAAGAATATACACATATCGCCAAAATTCTTGAACCCTCCTCGTAAATGTTAAAACGAAATATTTATTATGCTTGCTTTTTTGTACATTTAGTCTTTATTTGTTTTACCGTTGGCATCTAAAAATGTTTACAAAAACAATTTCCAACAATTTTAGATACCAATGTTCAAAGAGTGGTTCATACCGATTTAGCGTTTAAGTGATTGTTGTTTTTCTTTGCAATTATGCCTGGCAATAGAATTTCAGTGTTCAGTAGAGCAAGAATAGTGGCTTTGCATAATGAGGGTCTGCCGAATCATTGAATAGCGGATAGACTAGAGATTCCCCGCGCTTCAGTCATCCGAATAGTGCGTTTATACCAGGAAACTAACAGCGTTGACTGAAAATGTGGCACTGGGCGTCCTAGGGTAACTAATGCAAGAAAAGATCGGTATGTAGAAGGTCATGTACGTCGGAGTCAAACTATAACTGTCTCAGCTCTCCGAACTAATTTTAGAAGAATGTATGGTCGATTCGTTTCCAGTGCCATAAGACTTGCTGTAACCAATTTACGATCTAGAAGACCATTAAAAGTATCCAGGTTACTTCCCAGACATAGCCGCTTATCTACAGTGGGCACAAAAACACAGAGACTGGCTTTTAGCTTAGTGACGAAATGTCCTTTTTTTGGACCAAACCAGATTTGGTTTAATTAGTAATAGTCGGCGACACAAAGTTTGGAGAGGGCCAAGGCGATCAGAAAGACTATCTTTTGCCAGAAAAGTCGTTCCATACTAAGGAGGAACAATAATGTTTTGGGGAGGCTTATTCCATGGTCGTCGTACGCAGCTTATTTCCATTCCAGACACTATGACAGGGGATAGAAATGTTCGAAAACTTTTTTGAACCCATTATTTATCCTCTCCGAAATGAAATTGGAGCCAATTTCATTTTCATGGATGGCAATGCTAGGCTCCATCGAGATTCAGAATATTCAAAGAAAACCGTTGCCAGAAAATTCGCCAGACATGAATCCTATTAAGCACATGTGGTATTTCGTTGGACATGCAAACTCAAACAGAATTAATCCTCCTATCACCCTTCGGGAACTCACAGTCGCGGCCCAAGAAGAATGGAACAACATCCGAATGGATACCATTAACGCCCTTATTGTTTTTTTTGCAAAGGCGAGTTAATACCTTACTACAGAACAAAGGCAACCACAGCAAATATTAATGCATTTTTGAGTTCGCTCTAAAGAGGTTTTCTTCTAGATTTTAAATTCAGGTAATCATTTTATTATGCACTATTTTTCGTTTGTATCTTTTTCTTGTTCAATTAAAATTTAATTCAGCCAATTTGCATTGGATATATAACCAAATTAAATGTACTCTGTAATACATTTCTTGACTTATAACAATAGTATCTTATTTTAACAAACATAAGGGGATCCAAGAATTTTGGCGATATGTATAACACTCAGAGTTGCCTTTAAGGTGCAAAAACCCTGATTGTGGAGGCAAGTCAATGTAAATGCTAGAAGTGTAATGGCCATATGTGCCTTTAAAATTAAATAAATTGTATTCTTACGTTTCATCAGCGATACTTTTTTAGATATAGTAATTATGTTTGTTAAGAACTTTTGGGTACAAATTAATATGCTATATTTTAATGACAAAAAAGTATTAATTAAACTCATTTGAGTACGTTTTAAGCAGAACATATATTTTTTTAACCCTTGGTACTGAAATGGTTAAAAATACCTAATAGTCCCTCATCTGACTACAAAAAGTGGCACTTTTTACTTGCTATTTGCAGTTGGGGACAAGGGAGGGGGCTGAACAACATATAATATGTCCTGCGGTGGTGGGAGCGTTCATGTGACTTTGAACTTGAAGTTACTTATTGATAGATTTTTGTCTTTTTTTGCTGGCAATAAAATATATTTTTTTGTTAATAACAATAAAAAAATCAATTTGCAAATATTGTCTGTTATCCGGTTTTACTACGTCCGGTGTAGAAATTTCGCCCACGTGACCGGATATTTACGTTTTTCAATGAAAATCGGAAAGTAGCTTAAACGCGTTTTTTTTTTAAATCTAAGATGATATTACAAGCATTTGTTTGTGTCTGCAAATGGGTTGATATGCAAAAAATGTAACCTTGAAGTAAGTATAAAATCTATACTAAAAGTAAAAAATTGGTTAAATTATTTTTGAAATATTTGTATAATTCTCAACTAAAGGTATTGCAATTGCAAGCATTTTTTATTCAGTAATTTTACTTCATTTAACTTTATATTCATCCGCAGGGTTCTGGGGAAAAAATATTAAAGTAACAGTGGCGGCTCGTGAGCTGCGAAGGTGGGGGGGCGCCAATTAGCTTGAGAGTGGGGATTATGGAAAATGTGTTATTTATTTAGTACACTTTCATTAATAGAAAAAATACCACACTGTTCACTGCGCCTTGTCAATAGTCAATAAACAAAGTGAGATATATTTCTTATAGTAAAACATCTTACAAAAATATTTAAAAAAAAAAACTTGAAAATCGATATGTTTATAATGTTTTTAATTTTTGTTTTTACGAAAGTTCAAGGCATGTATCACTTTCCGAAATTAAAATTTGCTGTACGATCCCTCATTGAAATAAAATTTTCAATTACTTTTTAGTAAAAATTATTTCTAAAAATTCCGTGAAAACTTTAAAAAACAATCGCCTAACGCCTCATCATCTAAATAATTATAAATGTACGTACGCCGCGAAAAAAATGCGTCCTTAATATACTAGAACAGTCGACCAAAACGAGGCGCGGCTAAATAGAGTACGAGTAAATAGTCCAACATGAAGTTGGCTCCGTGTTATGTGTCACTTTTGCAAAGAAGAATTAAATTGTAAATAAAAAGATTTTAAATTTGGAGATCATAAATATTTTTATTTTTCAATTAAAATTTGTATTAACAACAAAATCACTCCAATTAAAATAATTGTTTTTTGAATTATTTATTGTTAGATTTTATATACAGTGTGTCGCATTTAAGATGAAGACACCCCTATATCTAAATAAATACAGATTTAAAATTTTGCACAGTCATACAGGGTGATGGTTCACATTTTTCAAGATACTCAACTGAAATTTAAATTTTAAACGCGGCCTACTGCGAATCCACAAACAGGGTCAATTTTCGATATTTTTCTTCGCGTTAGAGATATCAGAAAAAGTTATTTGAATGTTTCGTGACAAAATTCGCATTTTTAGTTTTTTCATTATTTTGATCAATACACAAAATTATTAAAAGTTGATTTTTTTTATTCGATAAACTAGTGTGCCATGGAACGGAATAATTTGACAATTGTGAAATCATTAATGTCAATCAGATTAGACTTTCAGTTTAGTGTAAGTCATGTAATTTAAATTCTTCAGTAAAATAAATAACACTAACACAAACGAATAATTATTTTAAGAAAACAATAATTTTTAGTAGATAACTGATTAAATTTAAGAAAATAATTAAAACAACAATTTTCATAGTACAAATGACAATTTATCAAATGTTATCTCGCTGGACTAGTCCTCCATTTATTCGAATACATTTTTCAATTCTTTTACGATTGTCTGGATACTCGTCTAAGTTCTGGGATGCTGATTTCTTGACAGGCTTGTCTTATTCTGGCACAAAGTTCATCTCGATTTGTAGGCCTTGTTTTATATTTTTTATCAGTCCACAAAAATCGAGTGGTGTAATATTAGGGGACCTCGGAGGCCAGGGTTCAAAAGGACCGTTTCTTCCTATCCATCGCATAGGAAATTTTTGGTTTAACCATTGACGAACAATCCTTGAATTGTGAATGGATGCTCTAGCTGTCTCACATTGAGAGGAAGATTTTCTATAGAATCCCATAATTCTCCATAAAAAATGTTAACTAGCCGACCAGAATTTAATGATTCATTAAAGAAAAAAGGACCTAATATTTGGTCTTCTAAAATTCCACACCAGACAATGACTTTCTGGGAATATTGATCTTTACAATTTATAACCCAGTGGAGATTATTTCTGGCCCAGTAAGTACAATTTTGAGATGATACAACGCAATTGGTGGTGAATATAGCCTCATCTGTAAACATAATCTTCTTCAGAAAATGCATGTTATTTAAAAAATAACCTTGAGTCCAATAACAATAATCTAATCTTTTATTCTCATCGCCTTCTTTAAATGTATGTAAGAACTTTGGTTTATAGGGCTTGATTTTGTGACGGATGAAACATCTTCTGATTTTATCCTTAGTAATATTCAGCTGAGATGATAAATCTCGAAGGCTCATGCGTGGAGTTGCTCGATTTGCCGCCAGTATATCGTTATCCTCAGGATGCGGGTGTATTCGCCGAGGTTGGACATTCTGATGGATTTTAATAACACTACCATTCATTGAATAGAGCATTTATAGCGGCTGCTTTTCCATGTGTAATGGAAGCACGTTGCGGATGTCTCCTGTTAAACTCTGCAGCAACTTCTCTGCTACTACGAGCAAAATCACCGAACAATCGGATTATTTCGATTTTTCCGCTTAAAGCCAACGGCATGTTAATTCGGTTTTCACTAAATAGAACTCAATGTAATAAACTGAAAGTTTAATTTGATTGACATTAATGATTTCAGAAGTGTCAAATTATTCCTATCCATGGCACACTGGTTTATCGAATAAAAAAATCAACTTTTAATAATTTTGTATATTGAGCAAAATAATGAAAAAACTAAAAATGCGAATTTTGTCATGAAATTTTGTATATGGGCTTAGAATAATATTCGGAACAGCTTTTTCAAATAACTTTTTCTGATATCTCTAACGCGAAGAAAAATATCGAAAATTGTCCCTGTTTGTGGATTCGCAGTAGGCCGCGTTTAAAATTTAAATTTCAGTTGAATATCTTAAAAAAAAGTGAACCATGACTGTGCAAAACTTCAAATCTGTATTTATTTAGATAGACAATAGACAAAATATAGGGGTGTCTTCATCTTAAATGCGACACAGTATACATAAATATTATTTATTGGTTGTACTTTAGGGTAACCATATTTCTATTGACCTAATGCTGGATGCTGAACAACCTTGATGAACTGTGTCTGGAGAGCTGATAGATACAAAAACAGAGAAGTAATTTTGAGAACCCTCTTTTAGCTCTCCATAACTTTTTTGTCTTATACGCATTAGTGAATTATATATTCAATACCATTCTAGAATCTTAATTTTAAAGATTTTTTTGTTATTATAGATACCCTTTTTAGTAGTTAAATCTACACAGTGTAAAGTGCAAGGGCGGCTCCAAGACGAATTTTCGGGGGGGGGGGGGGGGGGCATTACCTTTATATCAGGGGTTCTCAAACTTTTTTGGTGACTAAATCTTTTTGAAACGTAAAATATTTGACGGAGCCCTAAACACATTTCTAAGAAAAAAATACGTGTGGCACTCGGGGACTGCGGCGGTAAAGCTATTGCTTAGCATTTATCAACTTATGCAATTATAATTATTTATTTATGCAGTATTTTTTTTCTTTGATATTAATTCAAGTTTTTTTTTTTGATATTAATTCAAGTTAGACTTTTTGAGCGTGGTGACCGATAAGAAAACAATTTTTTTTTATTGAATAAATGAGAAGTTAATATTGTTTAAAATATTTTTACTATCTTACAATACATGTAGGTTATTAGAGAATTTTTATCATCTATAGGTTATTTTTAGATTTTTCGGTTTTTCGGTTTTTCGATTTTTCGATTTTTCGATTTTTCGATTTTTCGATTTTTCGATTTTTCGATTTTTCGATTTTTAGATTTTTCGATTTTTCGATTTTTAGATTTTTCTATTTTTTTATTTTTCGATTTTTTGATTTTACAATTTTTCGATTTTTTGATTTTTCGATTTTTTGATTTTTTGATTTTTCAATTTTTCGATTTTTTGGATTTTTCGATTTTTCGGTTTTTCGATTTTTCGATTTTTTGATTTTTTGATTTTTTGATTTTTCGATTTTTTGATTTTTCGAATTTTCGATTTTTTGATTTTTCGATTTTTCGATTTTTCGATTTTTCGAGTTTTCGATTTTTCGATTTTTCGATTTTTCGATTTTTCGATTTTTCGATTTTTTGATTTTTTGAATTTTTGAATTTTTGAATTTTTGATTTTTTGATTTTTTGATTTTTTTGATTTTTAAATTTTTTTGATATTTTGATTTTTTGATTTTTTAATTTTTTGATTTTTTAATTTTTTGGATTTTTCGATTTTTCGGTTTTTCGATTTTTCGATTTTTTGATTTTTCGATTTTTCGAATTTTCGAATTTTCGATTTTTCGATTTTTCGATTTTTCGTTTTTTCGAGTTTTCGATTTTTCGATTTTCTTTTATTGAATAATGAGAAGTTAATACTGTTTAACGCCGCACCGCTGTGCCGGTCGGAGTGGGGGGTGTTAGGTTTTTTTTCGTTACGCGTTACGGAATTTCTTGATTCGGTCGCCCTGCTCAAAGCCCGCGATAAAAGCTATGCAATAGCTTAAAAGTCCTCCGAGTAAAATCCTCCTTGCTCTAGCCTCTTGCTAGGTCCCTCTCGTTTCTTTGCGGAGCTTCTACAACATCCTTCCACTGACCTCTAAAAAAAAGTCCTCATACCAAAATCATATACTCCTTCATCTTCCTAACTTCTAAAACCTAAAAAAAAGTCCTCCAACCAAAAAAGATACCAAAATCATATACTTCTTCCTCTTACTGGCTTCAAAAAAAAAAAAAATAAAAGCTCCCACAAAGGCTTTGCGGAGCCCTGGTGTATTGAGCAATGGTCCTAAAAAATGCATTATCTTGAAAAGTGACATTGCGCAATGTTGGTAAAAACATATTGGGTCCTATGATTGAACATTTAAGCTATCCGTAACGTACATGTTAGGCCGAGTTTTAACAGTAACGAAGCAAGTTCGTATGATAGAAAACCTTTTTCAACACATTACTGTTATTTTCCGCCTGTTATGTTCTAATTTAACAGTTTTCCATCATACGAACTTGCCTCTTTACTGTTAAAATTCAGCCTAACATGTACGTTATGGATAATAACGTAAACGTTCAATCATAGGACCCATTGGGTGCTATAATATATTTTGAGGGGCGCGTGACCATGCGGCCTTAAAGAGTATCCGTCCCTGCAAAATAATCTAATTTATGGCGAATGGGATAAAACTGCTAAATAAAAATGGCAATGCCAATACTATTAGTTAAGAGTCGTACAAACATTTTAACTTCTTTGGTGAACATAGTGACTTAAAAGTATAAAAGCACTAATTATTACATTTAATATGTTCAAAAGTTAATTTTTGTGAAATGAAAATGCAATAGGTATTAGTTACATTAAATGAGCTTAAAGAAATTATCTATATTATAATTTTTCTAGGAATCTCTGATGCATTGAACAATACGATTAGAAAGCAAGTAAATATTTGATTTGTAACATAATTTTATTGTATTACCGAATCTTGTATCAAAAAATACTATATTTGTCGTAAAGATTCTGAGAATCATCGATGCAATATACGTAATTTAGAAATAAACTAAATATTTGTTTAAAACCAATAAATTCATTGTTTCCTCAAATCTGAAGAAAAATAAAATTTACTGAAAGTTATTTTTACGATTCAGACTGATGTTAGATTTTATAAAATAAAGTGATTAAAATTGTACCTCTGTTTGAATAAAAAATGTCTTTTTTTAAACGATTTTAAGAAACGCGTTATATTTTTCGAAGCATAGGTTTGTCCAAATAAAATGATAAGTAGGTACGTAGAAGTGAGTCATATAATAATTCAAAATTAAAAATTTAAAAATGATTGATTTATTGTCAAATAAATTATTTTCATCATGAGAATTATTTATAACGAAAAAATCAAGATACATTTTTCAAAGTGAATACTTCATTTTTTAAATATTTCTTTTTAAAGATAAAACGTTGTAGTATTTATGAATCATGGTAGGGTCCGATTACAATTAGAAGAACACAGCTACGTCATAACCATTACTTCGAATTTCTATATTATCTATAACTTTCAATAAACAAAAATAAAGTTGTTAGGTGTAAAACAATATTTCCTAAATTTTTATAATATTAACATTCCACTAAACCCCCATTAGGCGGCGATAACCAATTAATTACGTTACCAAATGATGACGTAGCTGTGTTCTTCTAATTGTAATTGGACTCTAGCATCGTTGTGAAGAACTATAGTAAGGATAATCCCAATGTAAACGTTATTAGTTATTAGAGGCAATCGCGCCTGACATCTACTGATATTCAAGTAACAATTTTACTTGCAGCTTAGATACGCCCTCTGTCTGCTTGGTCAAGAAAACCTGTACATAATGTTGCCCGCTTGGAACGGACTGACTTAAAAATTTTATATCATATCACTGACACAGGATGTTTCAGGTTTAAAGTCAATGTTTATAGTGGATAAAGTTCAATAAACATGGGTCTGAAAATCTCCGTTAATAAATATATTATGGTATAAAAACTTGTTAATACGTTCTGTATCTGTAACGTGTGCAGAGTGGATTAACCCACGGCACTCCTAAATAGATAGGTACCTCCTAGCTCGTGAGCCAGCCTCTAGATTTAATGTAGTTGACAACGACGTGAAGAGATACTTATACCGGCCGTTGTTAGCCAATTCTCGCCGAACACAAATCTTCTAATAAATAAGAGCGTCGGGCAATCGTAGATGATATGTTTTATGGTCTCATCTTCTTGTTCGCACTCTGCAGAGTGCGGATTTTGACAGCCCTATGATATGAAGATGCTTCGTACTTGGCAATGACCAGTCAGAATGCCTGTGATCAGGCGCAGATTATGTCTTGTCATAGTTAAATATTTGTTTGCTGTAGTATTGTCAGGATAACTTAAAAACTGCCTAATAAGTCTGCAGCTTCTTGTTTCATCCCGCCTTTCCTTGAATTTCACAAGTGAATGTTCTTTAATTAGGTTTATCACTACCGATGTTGTCAGTCCAATAGATGGACCAGGTTCAAAAAGTATTTGGTTGGCTAGCAAATTCACAAGATGTGTTTGTTACCTTTGATCCATCTTAGCTTGACCACATTATTGATGGATACTTCGGCCAAAGCTTCGTGATATTCTAGTATTAACCCTGAGTAAATTCGTGGTCTTTCCAGTTATATTATTTCTGGTGATTTATTTTGCTGCTATGAGAACCCCCATGAGCTCGGTTAAAACTACACTAGCACTAGTAATTGCTCACATCCCATTTTATGTTTAAGGATCTGTAGTATATTCCACATCCTACGCCTTGTTTTGTTTTAGAACCATCGCTGTAGATATGAATCGTAACTGTTACTTTTTTTTTCTCCTGTGCTCGTCTGACTATGTCTCCGAATAACAATGAAACCTATTGGCTTATTGTGTTTTACCCCATGTTAGTTCATAGCACCCACTCTGTCACCTTGTAACTTGTACAGATCCTTGGGTGAGTGGGTTCTATACTTTGTTGGATCAACCTGGGGTTGTCCAAAAAGTGCCTGTCTTTTGCGATCTAGAAATTCGCATTCGCACAGTATGTATTTGGCCGTTTCTGGTTTCTTGTGACATAGTCGGCACATGAGTATCCCATTGTACATGCTAATTTTGTTCAAGTGTCCCTTTACTGGGGCATGCCCAGTCATGAACCCTGTTATCACTTTCAACTGGTTCCTATTCATAAAGAGTAGTTCTCCAGTTCTTTTGGGACATGGTTTGCCTATGAAGGCTTTTCCATGTGCCTGTTTTGGGGTGCTTCCCCAATAGTTAATATGTTGTTCCCGAATCCAGTTGTTTATGAAACCCCGGACCGTACTTTTTGGTACTCCTGGGTTTGTGTCTGGTTCCGGTGTTTCTTTTGACCCTCTTTTAGCAAGTTCGTCAGCCTTTTCGTGGCCTTCGATCCCTTGGTGACCTGGCACCCAAAATAATTTTACTCTATTTCGGTCTGCCAGTGTTCTTAGTTCTTCGATGCATTCCCATACCAGCCTCGACGTAACTTTCTGACTCGATATGGCCTTAAGTGCCGCTTGACTGTCTAACATTATTTGAATATGCTGATTTTCGACAGCTCTTTCATTGTTAGTTTTTGCACATTGCAAAATTGCGTATACCTGTCACTTGTTCTACTTTCTATTTGTTCTATTATAACTTTATATGGCTTATGGAAGATATATCTTGGTGAGATTGAGTCCATGTTTACTACAAGAAAAGTTAATCAAAGTTGTGTAAATTGGAAGTGACCTTAGGGTGCGATCTTTTGATATTTTCTTAACAGATTATGATTCCTTACTTTCATGTTACACAAAAACCTAATGAAGTGGGAGTTTCCAGATTAAATTAAATTAACTTAAACTTAATCAAATATAAAATTGCGATTTTTACATGATAGTTTGTCTACATTTTAAAAATATCAAGGAATTTGTTTTTGAAAATATTTTGAATACAGTAGGTTCTTACCATATTCATCAATCTGTAGGACTCTCATTATGAATTCCTACCTTTAACCATCTATTGCAATTGTAGAATCACATTAGAGCGAGCCAGAATATAATTTTAAAAGCAGTAGCGTTCACAATGATAAAATATGCATCTCAGTTAAAAAAACTTTCAGTGTTTTGGAAATGTATATTATAAACACTGAACTGTTTTTTACCTAAATCTGTACTCAGATCTATTGTGAACCCCCAATTTTTTGGTCATAAGCCGCCGCTGTTCAAAAGATAAATTTTCAGGATGAATATTATAAAACATTAAAATATTCAAGTATAATTTAGACTTTTTGCAATAGATTTTCTGTAAATTTTCACTTTGAAGAAATTCTTTTTTCAATAAAAAATTAACATAGCTTAACATAACAGACAACTAATGTGTCTTGAACATTATTGTTTATGGAGAATGGTTGCAAATGTTGTCTTTTATTGTCAGTTAAAAATAAAACACAAAAATGAAAAAAATTCTATGAACTTTTAAAATTAATTCAAGAAATTGGAAACTTTTGATACTGTTATGTGAGCCATTTTATTATTCAGTCATGCTCTAATCATCCAAGTCCCTCTCTGTCTTATTTGGCCTTTGAGGCTCAACTTTTCCGATTATTATACATAATTAAACCCCTTAATACCAAACCTATGTGACGACTATGGCCTAGGCACTTTCGCGAACATTTCTGAGTCATCGTGATAATATTTCTGGTCTATTCCAAATATTTCTAGTTTGGTGGAGGAGCTTCTAGAGCCCACCAAACTTTAGAAATTTGTATATAAATATTGGTGGAAGAACACAGTGCAATCAGTAGATATATGGACGGTGAATATAAATAGTGAACGATTCAAAGACATTCGAAATCTATATAAATTAGAATAGTATTGTTATAAATAAATAAGTGTTGAAGTAAATTATTAATAAATAAACTGTTGTTTAAAATAAACAAACATCAGAATACTATTATGAATCAAACCATTGACTATGCAAGCCCATATTTATGAGGGGACGTACAGTTAGATCTACATTGCGACTACGTCATATTTTTGAAAATAGTTTGTTTGGCTAAAAACAAACTATATGGATTTATGATGGTATAATAAATATTAATTACCTACTTCGTTTTATAGGTAAACGAACGTTAACATCTTACAATTTGAAGGATATAAATAGACTTGTGAAATCATGAATTAAAATTTGATTTTACTTAATACAAATCATGAAAGCAAAATTAAAATTTTTATAATTTGGGCAATTCAAAGGATCCAGACTGGTCCAGGATCCGACTTGATGTTACAAATTAGTTGTGAATATGTTTGGAAATATCTGAATAGGAAATTTTTAATAGTAAAATCACAGTACGATGTTATGAAAGTTAATGGTTGAACAGCATTTTCTCGAGTTGTTTGTATCCTTTTATTGTAAGAAATTTAGATTAATGTGGGACATATTAGTCTGGCTTTAATTTCTAAAATGATTAAAACACGTAAGCCTTTCTCACAATTCCATGTTCCTTTCCAAAATAATTTGTAGATACATAGATATTTAGCAACATTTAATAATGTAAAAATGTATTGAAATGTTATCCAAAGGAAACATAATCTTCATATACAAGAATAAGCCGGAAATATTCTAATAACATTCTTTTTTCTAACCTTCCTTTTGATGATGCTTCAAATTAATTATATAGCATTAAACGTATAAATAATAAGCGTATTACAGTATAACCAAATGCAGAAGGCATATCATCCACAACATAGTTTGGTTTGAGATTTAAGTCCGTTACTTTTCAACATATACACAGCCGAATTGCATGGTTTATTTGATGACAATATTAATATTATCCAATACGCCGATGATATCTGCTTATATGTCTCCCATAAAACATATGAAGAATGCTACAGAGATTTGCGATATATACTATATTGCCTTAAAAGTTGGTTATTCGAATTAGGTTTTAGTATGTCACCAGAGAAATCTGCCATTATGTGCTTTTCAAGACACAGAAGGAGATTTCCAGATAATATTACTATTGGTGAATATACTATCCCTGTTGTCGAACATTACAAATATTTAGGTATTTTCTTAGACAAAAAACTATTATGGACCAAACATATACAATACTTAAGATCAAAATGTGAGAAAGGTATAAATCTTCTAAAGGTTGTATGCAAGCAAACATATGGAGCTGATCCTAACTTATCCATTATGTTCTATAGGTCCTACATTCGTTCTCTTATCGATTATGGGTGCACATTATACGGATCCGCATCCAATACTAACTTGTTAGTATTGGATCGCATACAATACAAGGCCTTAAAAATATGCTTAGGTGCAATGAAGTCATCACCAAATCATGCAATTCTAGCTGAGTCACAAGAACCTCCGTTAGCATTTCGCAGACAATACTTGGCGAATAAAGCAGTAGTCAAATATAGATCATATAATACGTTCATAACAAATCAAATCTCAACTATTGCTATAGAAAACCTTACAAATAGATATTGGAAGAAAAAAAACGCGCCACCTCTAGCTGAAGCCTTTCTTGATACCAGTAATCTCGAAAATCATATAACTAAATACGAACAATACCCGATATTTCTTTATACATTTAAAACAATAATTGTTAAACCCGACATCATATTTCCTACATACTCCGAAATACCCTCTTTGAATAATGCCATCTTGAAAGGAATATTAAATAGATTCATAGACTATGACGTAAATATATACACAGATGGATCCAAAAGTAAAATCGGAACTGGTTTCGGAATTTTTGTTTCAACCACAAATCATATTGAAAAATATCGTATTTCAGACATATCTTCAATATTTACGGCCGAAGCTTTAGCAGTACAAAAAGCACTAGAATGGGTTAAAAACAATTCAATTCAGAAAGCTATAATATTATCTGACTCTAAATCGGTACTACAAGCTCTACAAGGATGCCCATTGAAATATTATAACAATGAAATCATATTTAGAATTAAAGAACTAATTAAAGATGCCAAAATAAAAAACATAAAAATACAGTTCATTTGGGTTAAAGGCCACTCAGGTATTGTAGGAAATGAAATAGTAGATGAGGCTGCCAAACAAGCATGTAGTATTGAAAATATCACAAAATCTCCTACTAATAATAATGATATCTTGTGTAAACTAAAGAAGGACATTAGGGACAAATGGTCAGCTTTATATAATGAGTTTGTTAGTAGATCAAAAAACCATTACTTTTTAATACATCCTACCCTCCCAAAAGATATTCCAAACCTCTATTTCTCTACTTCTAGAACATATTCTACCATTATAACGCGACTTAAACTAAATCACGGACGTTTTCCTCATCATCTGAACAAAATAGGAATTTTAGAGAATCCCTACTGTCCTTGCGACAATTCAAGTATTGCAGACTTGAACCACCTATTCTTCCACTGTTCCAATAATAATAATGCTATAATACAATTAATATCTGAGCTAAAAAACTTTAATATATTCCCCCCACTTAATATTACCACTCTTCTTAATAGTTTTGACAAGAACATATATGGCCTATTAGTACAATTTATATATAAAACCAAAATAGTTATTTAATATATTGTAATAATACCACAAACAATCTGTGGCAAATGGACTTCGAATCCGATGCCAGCCCCCACCCAACACACACACACACACAACCTCCCTTTTGATGATGCTTCAAATTAATTATATAGCATTAAACGTATAAATAATAAGCGTATTACAGTATAACCAAATGCAGAAGGCATATCATCCACAACATAGTTTGGTTTGAGATTTAAGTCTTTTAATATGACCACCAAATCTTTTTTAACGCCTGTTTTGTTTAAAAATGCAAGTACTTTTTTTCGAACTTTCGCTTTTGAAATTTCACCATTTTCACGAGAATACTAAGAGGCATGATCCATTACTATTATAGCATTTGGTGGAAAATTAGGAATCAGTTGTTCTACAAAATAATTCTTTAAGAAGGTAGATGTCATATCTTGGTGATAATCAGCTGAACAACTTAAAATAGTCTTTTCCAATAATAGTAAACAATTCGGCACAGAACCGTTGTCATTACCAGCATATAATAATATAACAGGTTTGCCTCTATTTGGTGGAACATTCGCAGAACATTTTGCAAATTAATCCATACTTTCTTCACAATAACATGAGTGTCGTACCAAGTCTCGTGAAGATAGACTATGAATATATCTTTCCCAAGAGCTCTTTCTATTCTAGTGAGGTTTCCATAACTTTAAATTAATATTCTTTGAGATTCCATAATAGTCTTCTATTTATGGTACAATATCTTTAACCCAAAGAATGGGACACTTTTCTTCCAATAAAGATCCACAAAAATGTTTCTAAATTAGGCTGTGACCAACAAAGACAGAGATGCAAGTCAGGTCATGTCGGTAATAACTACGCAGGACTCTAAATTAAGTCCAAACTGATACTAACAAAGAAGAAGAAGAAGAAGAAGAAAAAGGGAGCAGTACAATATGCATTAATCGGGACCAACTTCATTAGTTTTTATCATCTGAAAAGAACACAATATTATTAAAATGTTATGTTCTGTTGGGTATGGGGTACGAACTAAAGGTTAATGCTTACCACTCTCGAGTAAATGTTGGAACTGCTTACTGTGGGGCCTCCATGCAATAATAGAGGTTTTGTCCGAAATGCTCTCGGACATTCTGAAGCATCTGTGGGATGATTTGATGACATTTATCAATTATCCGTTGTCGCAAATTGTCCAGTTATGTTGGCTGGGTAGCATAAATTTTAGTTTTTAAGTGGCCCAATAAAAAACATCTAATGTGGTTAGATCCGGAGACCGTAGGGGCCACTCAATATTTACTTTTCTTCCGATCCATTGACAGTCAGTGCTAAATGGGATGGCGCACCGTTCCAGGTAAAAAAAGGGTCAATTATACGGAAGAGCTGGGGAGGATTCGAATCACATAGGAGCAAAGCACCTCGGTTTATTTTTTTTCTGGAAACATCTACTTATGTCACATGTTTAAGCTATTTTTAGGCTCTTAAAATATTGTAAAACTTTTCGAAAGAAATTGTGTTTTTTTAAACAATACAGGGTGCTTTGTTGGAACAGATGTGCTTTACTGGCTTCATTCTAAGCTAGCAAAAGCACCTTGTATTTTTTAAAAATAATATTTTAAGAGCCTAAAAATAGCCTAAAAATATTGTGTCGTTGTTTTTGAAAAACACTTAAAAAAACTAAGCTAGCAGAGCACCTTGATTTTTGCAAAAAAACAGTAGCATAAAAATTGCCTAGGTGCTCTGCTGCCTTCTTTCACATTATAAATTAGCAATAAATATCCAACATAAAGAAATCCTAAAATATAACACTTGCCTGCCTTCGTCTGGTGCAGTCTAACGATTATTTTTGTTTGCAGGAATCGACGCACCTCGAAGGATTTTGAAATTTTGGTACTATGTAAGGTCAACCTAGAGACATTTTTGTTTCATTGTTTGTTTATTATTTTGTTTTTTGTATTAAAATAAAATATATTTTTTGTAGATTCTAATATTTTTAAGGTTCATATTTATTGAAAAAGAAATAAGTTTATTATTTTCAACATCTTCTTGTATCAACCATTTGTATGCAAGTCATAGTCCGTAATAGACACATAGTTGATATTGATATTAGATTCGAAAGCATACATAATACCATGATATGACACTGACAATGATTCGTATTCGTGATCCGAAAAAATGAATTCGAATCACTCGATTCGAATCCTTTTTTATTGCAAAAAGGATTCGGACATAGGATCCGTGATTTGAATCACATCTCGTGATTCGGATTCGTGATTCGAATCAATTTTTTAAGGATTCGTCCCAGCTCTTTTATACGGTTACCAAAAATGTGAGCCCAAGCATTCATTTTTTGCTGATGTTGCTTATGCACTTCATGAAATATTCTGGGATTTGAATCGGACCACAGTTATGACGATTTAGCGTACCATTTAGGAAAAAAGTGCAGTCGTTAGAAAACACACGTTGAAAAAAAAGTGCTGATAATTTATTGCCCGTTCAGTCATAATTTCACAAATTGTAATCGCCTAACAAAATCGTATTCGCTAAGTTCTTGTATCTAATGTATTTTGTAGGACTGAAACTTGTGTTTTTTCAATATCTTCTGAATGCTACTTCTCTTAAAACCAGATGTTATCGCCAACTGTCTTGTATTCCATTTCGTTTTCAAATGGCCACTCTGTATAACACATGACATAAGTTTAATGAAAAAAAAAAAAAAATTAATACTAGTAGAGATAAATATGAAAATATGAATTCTTCATTTCCTTTCTTTTGACTCATTCTAACAGAATTTATAAGAAAGTTGCCCTTAATGACCATAATATACCTGAATACGCAAAATTGATGGGTCTCGCCAGGGGCTGGTAACTCAAATGGAAAAACATGAGGACGGTAATTTAGTACCACTCCAATTAACGGGATGGCGCTCGTATCGAAATGTCATGTTAGTTGTCAGCTTGTCAACAAAACTTCAATTACTTCAAACTTGGAAAAATTAAAATGGCTGTTGCATTATTTGAAGGTGAAGGTGTATTGGATTTTGATTCATCTAGATTTAGTTTTCAACACCTTCCAATTTTAAGCATGTTTTCAAGAGATAGGAACATGGATTTCAGCAACGAACAATAAAGCACTCCAAGATATTGGTAGTGATGCAATTTATACCACGTATTAAATATGCGGATAACCAAACAATTTGTAATAAGTGTCTTAAGAAATATGCATCTTGTACTAGCATCAATGGTACGTAATATTTACAAACTTGTTTTTGATTCAGTGTTAAAATAATTGGTTTGTTATTTAAATTTCTTTTTGCTTTTAGTTTTTAAATGAACATTGTTGTAAAGAAAATGTTGGCCCTTCAAAATACCCTGTCGATCGATGAAATATTTGAGCCTCAGTCATCAATATCAAAAATTGATTCAATGTAATTGACATCAAACAAGAAAACACCCTAAAATCTTCAAGGTTTCAAACGTGTGTAAGTTTAATTAATGCTCAAAAGATAAATTCATTTATCACAGTGTCCACATGATGAATAAAAATTTTATAACTACAAGTGCTGCATAAATGAATCAAGAAAACAATTATTGGATGAAGAAATGCTCCTCAACCTAACTAGTCGACTCAATAACCATATGGCAAATTTTATCCACACTCAAATTTGCCTCGATAGTAAAAAAGGATTATGCTTCAACTTCAAACTTATTTGCCACTCCAAGTCGCAAAACTTTTATAAAGGCACTTATATAAATATGCTGATTTTGTTACAGAAAACATTTTTGATAGGTTTCTTTTATAAATATTTAATTATTTAAACGGTGTAAATGCATATTTGTTTGAGTATTTCCATGTTTAAATAGACAAATTATATGATGTGGCGTTAATTTACTGTAATAAAAAAATAAAATAAATTGCATTTTATTTCAAGTTTGAAATTAATGCAAAAATATAATAAAGTAAAATCAAATAAAGATATAAATTAGCAAAATATTTGACCAGTTTCAAATCACAAAACAGTCAATATGGTTGTTTTATGATTTGAAACTAGTCAAATATTTTTCCAATTTTTTTTGCTTTATTTGATTTTCTTCATTACATTTTTGCGCTACTACAAAGTTAAATTTCAAAAAGCCCGCTCGTGGCGGCCATATTGAATTTTAGTACCACTCCAATTTGATAGATGGCAGCACATCGACTCAGAATTTTACCATTGAATTTCCCATCTATTCACATTAGTAATCTATGGTTCTCACCTTATCGAAACTGAGGCCCACAAGGGTAAACTCGTAGGCATTATTAATGTAACTTAAAAAAATAAATACCTACCTTTACTGCAAGGTATTTATCGACTGATGCTTTAGTAAGAAAATCAGTAATAATTTCGTCAGATAAATACCGTCACTTTTTCGCTTTAATAACGTAGTTTCGAATAATTTTCTATATTAAATTTATTCCTTAATGTATATTGATAGTACTTCTAAGCATTGAATAATGGGTCCGTTATTGTTGAGGATTTATATTCTGTGGATAGTTCTGTAAAATACAACATAACAGATTCCGAATACAATTTTATGTTTTTTCCTTTGACTTATTTAAGGAGGTCCTTTCGCCACACCTCTCGCCTCAAATGTTAAAAAAAAAGTTATTAGATTATGACTAAAATTAATTTTTTTCTAATAGTTGAAGTCCTTATTTATCTAATACTGAACTTTTAACTATACCTTACCTTGCAAATTTTTGAGAATTTTTTTTTTAATGTGAGTATTTGTACAGTGCCTCAAGAGAAAGTAAGTCCTCAACAACAATTCTCGAATTTATTGATTAGATGGAGTAGAAAAAAACTAAAAATAAGGTTTTTGAAATATTTAGATTTTGTTTTATACAATAAAATATATATAGTAAACCGTGGAACTTATTGAGAAATTAATATTAAAAAATCACAAAAAATTTTCAAGTAACCTAGTTGAAAATTTTTTGTGATTTTTTAATAATAATTTCTCAATAAATTCCACGGTAACCTATATATTTTATTGTAAAAAACAAAACCTAAATATTTCAAAAACCTTATTTTTAGTTTTTTTCTACTCCATCTAATCAATAAATAATAGTAAAATTAATTATAATTCGAAAATTGTTGTTGAAGTCTTACTTTCTCATAAGACACTGTACAAACACACACATTTTTAAAAAAAAAATTTCTTGAAAATTTGCACGGTAAGGTATAGTTAAAAGTTCACTATTAGATAAATAAGGACATCTACTATTAGAAAAAAATTAATTTTAGTCATAATCTAATATTTTTTATTTAACATTGGTGGCGAAAGGACCTCCTTAAGGAAGATTCATAAGCCATAATACATACTTTTTTTTTGTTTTCTTACAATACATTCCGGGACCCAATTTCAGCAGCTTCTTTTACTTCTGGTGGAGTTATGACATTTCATTTTCAGAATTTAGGAGTGCGTTTAGAAACCTCGCACGGCGCTTTTGACCACATACATTAGAATAGGGTTCACACGCACTCCAGTTTACAAATTATTTTGTACCTAGCCAAAATTTGACGTTTTAATTTAAGTTAATTCGACTTTTAGATGACAGCCGCCGCCTACTTAAGTATCTAAAAATTGCAATCGGTAAATCAATCTTAAAATAAATGCATGGTATTTTAAGAACATTGATATTAAAGTAGTTAAGTTGAACCGAAAATTCTGAAAGTTAGAAGCAATTATTTAATAAAATCAAAACCAATCAGATCTTTCTTCCTAGAGTTATCGTGCCAGCACGCACAAACGACCAGAAAAAATTTTTGTTTTGCATTTATGATGATTGGAAACATGAAATAAAGTCTTAAAAAGTGGGGTTAAGAAATTTTTTTCGTCTGCACGCAATACTGAGGCCCCGTAGGAAGGGCCTCAGTAATTTGAACAAATTCTGATAGTACCCTGCATTAATATAAAAATGGGATTTTTAACATATTTGTTGTTAGTGTTCTGGTTTGAAAGAAGTACCTATATTTAATTTACAATAAATTATAAAAAACTTAGATGTAGTTCTTCATTTGGTAGTGCCCACAACATTCTGTGTTCTTATTTTGTTTACTATATCTTCTCTTTTAAATTTTGTTTAATATCCATTATCTTCAATCTTTATCGATCCTACTACATCTCATAATACTGTCCTTTATGCTATTCTTATTTCTTCTTCGTTTATTTTGGCCATTCGTTACCTTTTTTTATTGGTCTTGGTCATGCATTATTTTTTTAGACCCCTTAATATCTTGCTTTTCATTAGTTTTCTATTAGCTCGAAAATCTGTTCTTATAATAATTTTAATGGATTCGTTATTTTATTACAACTCTTGAGTAACTCTCTATTTTATTCTTTATTACCTCTTTTCTTCAGGTGTAACTTCAGTTTATCTACTATATCGTCAATAGGGGGCTACCTACTATTGTCCACCTCTAGTGCTTTTACACATATATTATATAGTACATTTCCTAGTGAAGTTTTGTCTGTCTAAATAAATTATCCAGTTTTGCCTGTTAAAATACTAATAGTAAAATATAAATATGCCAAATATTACTATAAATGTATTGTATTGTATTGTTAAAATACTAATAGTAAAATATAAATTATTTGCCAAATATTATTATAAATATGTTGTATCTTAAATTCTTCAAAAATGTATTTTTTTTGCAGAATAAATCGGTACTAGAAAATCATCATTGGAGATCAGCGGTTGGCTGTCTTCTCGAAAGTGGAGTTGCTGAGCAAGTGCAATCTTGCAGGATCGAGCTGGAGCAACAAATTCGTGATCTAATTTTAGCCACAGATATTAATCGACAGAATGAATTCTTAACGCGGTTCAAAGTAAGTACAATCCTCTTTAAATAACTTTTATTCTTCTCTTATTCTCTTTCCTATTTACTATTGTGTCTAGTTGTGTCTGTTATAATTGCTATTTCATTTATTCTATATTCTATCCAAATGTTTCGATGCCTTTCTTTCGGTTTTTCCTTGTTCGTTCCTGCTTCTACTACTTTTTTTTATTAATTTTTCTCAAACCATTCCCAATATGTACCCATATAAATTCAATTATTTCTTATTTCCCTTTATTTCTTAATCTGCCTTGTTTTACTACTACAACTATTATTAAAGTATGTTATTTGTTGCCTAAAACGACAAAACTGAAAATGTTTAAACGCACACTATCTTTCCAATAGTTTCTGTATTGAGAAATTTGAATCAATTGTAATTGTTAGGAATATTTTTGTTTAGTTAATGCTTAATATTTATTAATTTACAATATATTGTTTTATGTTTTGTGTTACCCCTGTAATTTTGTTTAACGTCAGTATAAAAAAAGATATTTGTCAATCATAAAATAAAAAGATAAAAAAGCCTACAAATCTCGTTCTATTATCAACATTAGTGGCATCCCTGATAAAATGCAGAGTTTTAAAGTAGAGCGGGATATTTTAAAGAACGGACTAAAGAAAATATTCAAAGAAATAGATGAATTAATTAAAGATGTATGCGTAGATAAGAGGAGTGCACAACGATTACAGCAACTATTAGATGATAAAGCTGAACGTGTGTACATCTTAGATAATAATATTAAAGAAATCATGGTGTCGGAGAATGTAGCAGTGGAAGACATTACAACAGAACTGATGGAAGAGGAGGCCTTTAGAGAAGATATCATTAAGTATAAAGCAGAATGCGAGTACGTGATACAGAATATGGAAGGAGAAAAAGGTAACCAAGGAGCCAGTTCAAAAATGATGAGAAATTTTAATCTTCCAAAATTAGAAATGAAGAAATTTGACGGCAATATCAAAAATTGGATAAACTTCTGGGGTCAATTTAAGAAGATACATGAGGACCAATATATATCAACAGATGACAAGTTTCAGTACCTGCTCCAGGCAACAGAGGAAGGCTCAAGCGTAAGAAATATGATTGAAAGTTTTCCACCTTCAGGAGCTAATTATAATATAGCAATTGATCAAATGAAAGCTAGGTTTGCGAGGGACGAGGTTTTAATTGAAGTGTACGTAAGAGAGTTATTAAATTTGGTTTTAAATCAACAAACTTCAATGGAAATGTCTGGTATAGCATTATCCACCCTATATGATAAATTAGAAACGCAACTTAGGGCATTAGAGTCATTAGGGGTAACAAGGGATAAGTATGCAGCCATGCTTTTCCCTCTTGTAGAATCAGCACTACCTTGCGATTTATTAAAAATTTGGGAACGACACCGCATAGCTAATAATAAACAAAATGTAAATGATTTGCAGGGATTGTTAGATTTTTTAAAAGCAGAGGTTGAGGCTGAAGAACGTACAAAGATTGCCAAAACTAAATTTTTGCAAAATAAGGGGGAGGATGCTATAAATGAAAAAACTGAGCGCAAGTATACAGTAGAGTCATTGTATTCTAAAGGTACGAAAACAAATTTTAAAGAAAAGTTATTTTGTATATTTTGTGATAAAACACACGCAAGCCAGGACTGTATAAAAGCACAAAATATGACTTTAGACCAGAAAAGGACCACTATAATTAAAAAAAGAGGTTGCTTTTCTTGCCTAAAATTGAATCATACTTTCAGAACTTGTAAATCTGTTGTGAAATGCATCATTTATGCAAGAAAACACCATGCTATTATGTGTCCTGACTTGCAAAAGAAAGAAAATGAGAATAAAGACAGAATTGTTGATAAACCAGATGAAAATGTACAAACACTTCAAAACACCTTAACAACTACTATATCCGAGACGCTTTTGCAAACATTAAAGGTTAAACTATATGCAGGTAATAAATATAAAATTGTTAGAATATTATTAGATTCAGGTTCTCAAAGGTCTTATGTAACAAAAAAATGTGCAGAAGAAATGAATTTGTTAAAATTAGGAGAGGAAAATATTGTACAAGGTGTGTTTGGTGGAGCCCAAGGCGAATCCAAAATGTGTCAATTATTTAGTGCAAATATTTATAAGTTAGATAAATCTTTTAGCATAAATGTTTCAGTATTGGAACAACAGAGAATATGTAACTACATTCCAAAGCTAAATGATATAAAAATAATTGAGTATTTGAAAAATAAAGATATAATTTTAAGTGACATAAGTAATAATGATTGTGAAATAAGTTTATTAATAGGTGCTGATAATTTTGGAAAACTGCTAACAGGTAATATCGAGAACATAGATGATAATCTTTTTGCGGTAGAAACAAAATTGGGTTGGACGGTAATGGGACAACAATATTGCATTAATCAAAATAAATGTATTGCTTCGTACTTTACGGGTTGTTCTATTACTAATCTTTGGAACCTAGATGTATTACGTATAAAAGAATCTGCCGAATCTAAGAATAAAGAACTACTAGAGGTAGAAACATTAAATTATTTTAGGAATACTACTGTATTAAACAATGAAAATCGGTATGAAATTTATTTACCATGGATACAGGGTTGTCCGAATATATGTTCCAATTATAATTTAGCTGAAAAACGGTTATTTTCAAACACTAGAAGATTAATTACACTTGAAAAGTTTACAGTTTACGGTAAAGTGTTTGAAGAATGGGAAAAACTAGGAATAATTGAAGAAGTATCAGAAGAAAATGTTAATGAAAATGTGCACTATTTGGCTCACCAAGCAGTGATTAAGGAGTCAAGTAATACAACCAAGATTCGACCGGTATTTGATGGTTCAGCAAAGGACAAAAATGGTAACTCATTAAATGATTTGTTACAAAAAGGTCCAAATTTGATAGAATTAACAATTCCGCTTATAATAAAATTTAGAATCCATAAAATTGGGCTTACAGCGGATATTACAAAGGCATTTTTGCAAATAAGTATAATAGATAAAGATAGAGATTATTTGCGATTTTTGTGGTGGCAAAATTACTCTGAAAGAATTATTAAAATATATAGGCACTGTAGAGTTGTTTTTGGTCTTAAACCTAGTCCTTTTAGAAACATTGATTGAAAGTGATAATGAATTTAAAGAAACCGCCAAAGTACTATTAAATGCTTTTTATGTAGATAATTGTGTACATAGTGTTAGAAACAGTATAGAGTTAAAAATGTTTATTAAACAATCCAAAGATTTATTGGAAAAGGCACATTTTGAATTAAGAGGGTGGACATATAATAGTACAAATGAAAATAATTTTGAACCTGGTAATTCTAATCATAATGTTTCAGTGTTAGGTATTTTGTGGGATTTTAAATATGATAACTTTATATGCGATATCCAAAATTTAGGCAAATTCCAAGAAATACCAAGAACCAAACGAGGATTACTATCCGCAGCTCAAAAAATTTTTGATCCCATTGGCTTTACAGCACCTGTTACTTTATTACCAAAGCTTTTATTACAGGAAACTTGGAAGTTAAAACTTTCATGGGATCAAAAATTGCCTGAAGAAATAATCGAACGTTTTGAAAGTTGGTTAAAAAATGTAAAATTTTTAAGCCTATGTGCCATTCCAAGGCACATTGCAGAGCATAGAGACGAACAAGATATAAAGCATATTAGTCTTCATGTTTTTGTAGATGCTAGTAAATTAGCATATGCTAGTTGCATTTTTGTTCGGCTGGAATTCGAAGAAAAGGTTTTAGTCACACTTTTACTAGCAAAAACAAGAATATCACCTGTAAAACCAATCACACTTCCGAGGCTTGAACTTATGGCAGCTCTTATAGGAGCAAGATTAGCTCATACTGTGCAACAAGTTGACTATCTAAGAAATAGACCAGTATTCTTCTGGAGTGATTCGATGGTCACATTAACTTGGATAAAAACAAAAGGTAATTGGAATACGTTTGTAGACAACCGGATAAAGGAAATAAGAAAGTTGAGCACAGTCGACCAGTGGAATCATGTACCAGGTGTCCTAAATACAGCCGATATTTTATCACGAGGTTGTAACGGAAAACAATTACTAGAAAAACAATGGTGGTGCGGTCCTGATTGGCTTAAAAATAAAAGAGAACTGTGGCCTAACGGAGAAATGATTTTCGATGGAGTAAATGAAGAAGTAAAGAAGGAAAGAAAAGTAGTAAATACAAATGTGGTAGAAAATAAAATGCAATTCTCACAGAATCTAGGTTATTTTTCAAAATATTCAAAGATAAAGAGAATGTTAGCTTGGATGTTGAGATTTTATTTTAACAGTAAAAATAGGATAAATCAAAACAGAAGAAATGAATTGACTTCTGAAGAATTAGAAAGGGCAGAAAATTGCTTATTTAGGATGATACAAGAGGAAAGTATCACAAATGAGTTGGATAGATTTAAAAGGTTTCAGATTTTTCAGGATCAAAACGGAATTTTAAAATTAAAAACAAGATTGGTGTATGGTGATTTTACAGAAGAATTTAAATATCCTATAATTTTGCCGGATAAACATGATATCGTTAGGAAACTTATTATGGAGGAACATATATCGCATTGTCATGCAGGCCCAAAAATATTATTGGGTATTCTTAGGGAAAGGTTTTGGATACTTAGAGCTAAGAAAGTAGTTCATGATATTATATCGAAATGTGTTGTTTGTAGGAAACAAAATGTTAAATCGGTCCAAACGCCATTTGCACCATTACCGGAAAACCGAATTAAGAATGCAGGTGTTTTTTGAAGTGATTGGAGTAGATTTAGCAGGTCCTTTGTATTTGAAAGATAGTAGTAAAGTTTGGATTGTACTGTTTACTTGTGCGATTTATAGAGCGGTTCATTTAGAACTAGTGAAATCTTTATCAACAGAAGCATTTTTATATGCCTTAAGACGATTTATAAGTAGAAGGGGAAGACCACAAATAGTTTATTCAGATAACGGTACTAATTTTCATGGGACTGATAATAATTTTGCGAAATTAAATTGGGATGAAATTGAAATATTTTCAGGAATTAAAAGAATAAAATGGCTTTTCAATCCACCATCCGCTGCTTGGTGGGGTGGGTGGTGGGAGAGGTTAATAAGATTAATAAAAGAACTTTTGCGTCGTAACTTGGGTAAAGCATCTTTGTATTACGTAGAGCTTTATACCATTCTATGTGATGTTGAATCGGTCATAAATCAAAGACCGCTAACATACGTATCAGAGGACGATTGGGAAATTTTAAGTCCGTCCAAATTTATAAAACCACTACAGGGTGCGTCGACTGAAGTTGTTGATTTAGACCTTATTGATACACAAAATTTAAGGGGTAGATTTCGTTATATGCAAACGTTAAGGGAATCTCTAAGAAAACGATTTAAAAGCGAATACCTCGCAGAACTGGTGAACGTTGGTCAAAGGTTAACTCAGTCTCTGAAGGTCGATGACGTAGGATTGGTCGGGAATGACAGTACGAAAAGAACGGAATGACCATTGGGTAGAATAGTTGAAATTTACAATGGAAAGGATAATGTAACTAGAGTAGCCAAAGTAAAAACTGCCACTGGGTACATGGTTCGACCATACCAACGACTCTATCCACTTGAGATGTCGAAAAAGGAAAAAGGTAGAGTAGTAGAGCAGACAACGAAAAAGAAAACAGAAGAAAAGGCGAGGAAAGAAGTAATAGACAATGGCAATCTGAATGAAGAAAGAAGGTCTCGGTATGGAAGAATTCTAAAACAACCCGAGAGGTTGGAAATTTAAATCCCGGGGCCGGAGGATGTTAGGAATAGTTTTGTTTAGTTAATGCTTAATATTTATTAATTTACAATATATTGTTTTATGTTTTGTGTTACCCCTGTAATTTTGTTTAACGTCAGTATAAAAAAAGATATTTGTCAATCATAAAATAAAAAGATAAAAAAGCCTACAAATCTCGTTCTATTATCAACAGTAATAATAAGCACGTTGGACTTATTTTATTTGTGAGTCTTTAAGTATTTTATATTATTTATTGCATTTTGTGTTTATCTTCGCCACAAAAGTTATTTAACCATTAGTAGGTAGATACATAAACCACAAGTTTTGTCTTATTTTGTTTCATAAACTTTTCTCGTACTTTTATAACACAAATACACAAAGTCTTTAAAGTTCTCCCAGACATTTATGTACTCTGTCTCTGAATCATTTCTTATTGTTTCAAGAAACACCTAGACGAGGGCACTTTGGATTTGAGACAGGCCGAACACAGGCAGTTCATTATGCAAATAGCTTTGAAGTGCGCGGATATTTCGAATCCCACCCGCCCTTGGGACATATCCAGGAAATGGAGCTTAAAAGTCTGCGACGAGTTCTTTAGACAGGGGGAGTTTGAGAGGAAACTAAATCTTCCAGTTACTTCCATATGCGATCAGCAATCCACTTCAGTTGCCAAAATTCAAGTTGGTAAGTTTTGAAATTAGTTCAGTCAATATTATCTAAACGGAAACTATTTTAACATTTTGATGTAGCTCGTAGAATGACGAATGTTTTCTTAAAAGTGACTGATAATATGGGTGGCCCGATGATATTTTCTAAAAGGATCAACCAGTAAATTGAAATTGAATTTTCGATATAAGTTCTAATATTTCATCCAAAGTCAATCACAGACAGCGCATAGCAAGAAAAAATAAGGTGCTAAAGGTGAAATATTTGGTGAAATATTTCAAAAATATAAGAATTAATTTTAAAAAAACTGTACCTATTTAAAATGAAAGTAACTAAAAGTTCCTAGGTAATCCAAAATTTCTCTAAATAAAGTTGTAATAAACTACTAATTATACATAATATATAAATGTAAATTATACCTATAGATATAAAATACACACAAACTGAGTGTCTCATGCCCTCTTTTATGAACTTGTTTTTTGAACAGGGTGAATAGAATCTTTATTTAATATAGGAAGTCCTAATACATAGTAGTTTTTAAAAAAGATTACATATTATCGTCAGTCTGCACAAATTCAGTTGAATAAATAAAATAAAATAAAATCTTGATAGAATTAGTAATAAAATCAGTAATAAAAGTAAGACGTTTAGTACTAAAGATAAAATAAAATAAATACATATTAAAGTAAACATACAAAGTTAATTTAGTTAATTTAATTTACGGACTGGAAATAAATTGTATTAAACATTTTTTAAACTGAGGTAGAGAGGTAGGGTACCAGGTAGGTTAACTGAACACTTGCGTACATCTGTCATGTCATTGTTGGTAATGGCCTCTACTTTTGGAAGTTCAGTGACTTGCTAACAGATGTCACTATAAGTTTATTAATAAATTCTAAAATATTACGAATAAAGCGATCATAACCTAAAATAATTTTAGTAGCGGCTATGTAAATTTTCGACCTCCCAGATATTTTGTGCCACATGCCGAAATCAGTGATACACCCAAAATCTTAGTGGATAGAACTTAAGCGTGAGTACTTTACTATTGATTACCATTATTAAAACTATTGCTAAACCTTATGCTGCTTCGAAATTATTTGTTTATATTTTTTTACATATACAACAGGTTATCTGGACACAAGTCACAACAGGTTAAATGAATAGGTGTCCAGTTAACCTGCAATTTGTAAATTAGCGATTTTCGTAATTTTTTGTTTGTTTTTCTTTTCAGAGCCAATTGTTTCAGAATTATGCCACGTATCAGGGCACGCACGACCAACAACAGGTCATACTCTGCCGAACTAGTAAAGCAAGCAGTCTAAGAAGTTCTGGAAAAAGGTAGTTCGGTGAGAATTGTTGCCATGACCCTAAATATACCCAGAATTACCTTGAAAAGATACGTCGATAAAGCTCGAGATAAAGACATAAATTCCATTAACTTTCGACCAAACAATGAGCATCTAATGGTTTTTTTCGCAAGAGGAAGAACTTGTTTTAAAGAAATATATTCAACATGCTTGCAATATTCACTACGGTTTATCAAGCAAACAAACTCGCACTCTAGCCTACGAATACGCGGTGACTAACAACAAAAGTGTTAAAGACAGTTGGATCAGAGAGAATGGATGGTTAGCTTTATGAAGAGACACAAACTATCATTAAGAACCCCAGAACAGACCAGCATGAGTAGAGCAACAAGCTTCAACAAAACAAATGTTGAAGCTTTTTTCAAAAACCTTCTAGAGGTAAAAACGAAATTTAACTTCGAAAGCGAAGACATCTATAACTTGGATGAAACCGGAGCAACTACTGTTCACAAGCCGCCCAAAATACTAGCCACAACAGGCTAAAAAGGCGTGGGCCAAATAACTTCTGCTGAACGAGGGACATTGGTTACAGTTGGCGCTACAGGCCGTTACGTACCGCCGTTCTTTATATTCCCTCGTGTCCATTTTAAGGATAACGTGTTACACGGAACTCCACCTGGGACAAAAGGCGCCGCTACTCCATCTGGATGGATGAACAGCAGTTTATTTCTACCTGTTTTACAGCACTTTGCTCAGCATGAAAGACCGTCCAAAGAACACCCGAAGTTGATCCTACTTGATAACCACGAAAGTCATTTGAGTATTGCTGCACTCAATTTTGCAAAAGAAAATGGCATAATTCTCCTAACTTTGCCCCCACACTGCAGCCACAAGCTTCAACCTCTTGACGTTGCAGTTTTCGGTCCATTTAAAAAGTTTTATAATAATGCTTGTGACAGGTGGATGGTAAATCATCCTGGAAAGACGATTACAATATATGAAGTCGGTGGTCTCGTAGGAGAAGCTTTCCTACAGTCTTTTACTCCGAAAAATATTTGCAGTGGATTCAGGGCCACCGGCATAGAACCATTTAATGCCGACATTTTTCCTGAAGAGGCTTTTTTATCATCGTATGTGACAGACAGACCAAACCCCGAACAATGTCAATTATCCCAACCCCAAACGGAGGAAGAAATACCTGCCAAACCGTCACCAATGACAATAGAACCAACACCTGGTCCTTCAAACGAGAAATTAAACTTAAACCAAAACGAACTTCTAAACTAATAACACCTCAACAAATTCGTCCCTTTCCAAAAGCTGCTCCAAGAAAAATGGCAACTAGGCGTAAGATAGGAAAATCCTTGATTCTAACCAACACTCCCATCAAAGAAAGTCTAGAAGAAGAGGCTAAAAATCGTGAAGATAAGAAAAATAAACAACAAAAAGTAAATGAAACCAAAAGACAAGAAGTAACGAAACGTATTTTGGAATCTAGCTTCTCTGCCAGCGAAGAAAATATAAGTTATCACGAAAGTTCAGATTCACTAGAGGATTTTGACGATTACAATGAGATATCCAGTGATGTTTTAGAGGGAGACTATATTACTAGTAAAAGTTTTTGGAAAAACTGCTATAAACTTTCGACATTATGTTGCTAAAGTTCGTAAGCAAATGCTCAATGGTTACCTCGTAACTTTTCTGAAACGTTATAACTCAACCAACAAATTTATAGATGAAAATGAAATGGGTTTCGTATCCAAAGAAGATGTTGTTTTGAAATTACAACCTCCAATAAAAAGTAGCAACGCTCGCTTTGCAAACATGACATCATTTTCCATTGATTTCAGTGATTTAAATTTAACAGTTTTTTAAAATTTTCTGATATTTTAGCTAATACATTTTTCCTTATGTAAGTTTCATTATTTTTTTCAAACCTCTAACTTATATATTTTTGAAGTATTTTATTATTATTTTAAAGATATGTTCAATTAAACTACCCATATGTTCAATTAACCTACCCATATGTTTCAGTTAACCTGCACATGGGGTTAACTGAACCATATTGCAGGAATGCAAAAAATTAAAAAAAAATAGGCTTCTTTTAATAAACTGTGTGTCAGCTGTATTTTTTTCCATTGTTATATGATCAAATTATATGCCCTAGATAAAATTTTGGTCTAAGCTTTCATACCGGAATATCAATTTAAATATTTCCATCAGATGGTTCAGTTAACCCCATGTTACCCTACTCGTTTTAATTTGACTAGGCAACGCATTAAATTCACGTAATATACATATAAAAATAGATTTTGTGGCTGTAGCTCGTCTTGTTTGTGGAATATAAAAATTATTAACAGATCTTGTATTGTAGTTATGTATTTCATTATTGTAGATGATAAAATCATTGAAGTACTCAGGAAGTTTTTATTTTTTGCTTTATAAACAAAAGTCATTGCTAAATAATAAAATCTTTGTCTGACTGAAATCTAACTGAAAGTAGTCAGCATACCATTTATTGGTGTGTATCTGTTACATCGAAGGATTATTCTTATTCCTCTATTTTGCAATTTTTGTAGTCTTTGTAAATAGCTATTATCCAATTTTTAAAGCAACGATCCGCAGTAGTCAAAATGAGGTTGTATAATAGTGTAAAGGACTGGTGTAAGAAATGTACCACCTGTGCTATGAGTAATGGACCTCAACGAAAAAGGAAGGCGCCCATTAAGCAATACAACGTTGGTAGCCCATTTGAGAGGATGGTAATAAATACATTTTGGTGGTTATGGATTATTTTACAAAGTGGGTGGAAGTCTATGCCATTCCAAATCAAGAGGCCGCAACTGTTGCAGATGTATTGATAAAAGAGTTTATCTGTCGATTTGGAGTGCCCTTGGAGATCCACAGTGACCAAGGCAGACATTTTGAAAGCCAACTCTTCCGTGGAATCTGTGACAGACTAGGCATGAAGAAAACCCGAACCACAGCATTGCACCCACAATCTGATGGAATGGTAGAGCGAATGAATAAGACCATTGGAAAATATTTGTCAAAAGTAGTTTCAAACCATCAGCGAGATTAGGATCAGTATCTTTCGCTCTTTGCAATGGCTTATAGATCCGCTGTCAATGAATCAACAGGCCAAACACCAGCAAAGGTCTTGTTTGGGCGTAAGATGAGACTACCATGCGACCTCGAGTTTGGCTGCCGACCTGGAGAAGATGTAGCTGGTGAAGATTATGTGATCCAGTTACGAAGAAGAATGGACGACATGCATGAATTAGTTCGCTCGCATCTCCAAATCGCCAGCGACATGTTGAAGAAACGGTACGATACTCAAGCTACGGAGGGATGTTTCAAGGAAGGCGACAAAGTATGGCTTCATAACCCAAAAAGGCAAAAGGGTTATTCTCCGAAGCTTCAAAGGTCTTGGGAAGGTCCGTACCTCATCAAGAATAAAATAAATGATGTAATTTACCGTATAAGTAAGATCCCAAACGGTAAACCAAAGGTAGTGCACCAAAACAGGCTGGCGCCATTTGAGGGTGACCATGAAGAAGAAGTAAACCAACTTCAAGAAATACCAGACCTTGTCTTTGAAGAATTTATGGGTGCATATGGAGGTACTGGAAAAGCCAGATATAGTGTTACGACCGAGCAACAACAAGATCTGCTCTCGCTTCCAAAAAACTACTCGCTGGTCCATAGTACTTCCGCCAGCATCAACGACGCGCGAGGACTGGCATATGTGTTCCGTAAGAAGTTTGGTCGACTGGTAGAACTTCAATGTCAGTTACTAGCCCCTGGAAAAGCCTTGAAACTTCAAGACGGGTCACGGTATCTTTTTTATTTAATAACGAAGAACACCTTCCAAGACCGATCCACCTATCAGGATGTATGGGAAGCATTACTTAGTCTAAGGGAGCATGTACTGGAGTCCAATGTACAGAAACTAGCCATGCCGAAGATAGAAGGAAATCAGCTGGATTGAAGGATCATTAGTAACATGGTGGAAGTAATCTTTCAAGATACCGGAGTTCAGATATTGGTCTGCAGCCATTTGCCCAGTGCCCAGGTTACAGCGAAGACAGTCCCTTGTTACTTCCATGCAACTGGAAATTGTAAAAGAGGGTTTAGTTGCAGATACAATCATTCCATTTTATTTTCCTAAGAGTTCCAGGAGGAACTATCTCTTAAGGAGGGGGCAATGTTATGTGAGCCATTTCATTATTTAGTCATGCTCTAACCCTACAAGTCCCTCTCTGTCTTATTTGGCCTTTGAGGCTCAACTTGTCCGATTATTATACATAATTAAACCCCTTAAGACCAAACCTATGGGACGACTATGGTGGAGACACTTTCGCGAACATTCCAGGATCAACGAGATACTATTTCTAGAACGTGATAACGTTTCTGGTACATACTGGCAATTTTGGTAGGGGAGCATTCTAGATCACCAATTTGTATATAAATTGGTGGAGGAGAGCCATCAAAATAAGTATTATATGGACAGTGAAGATAAATAGTTATTAGTAGATAGACAGTGGTGAATATAAATAGTGAGCGATTCAAAGACATTCGAAGTATATATAAATTAAAATAGTATTGTTTAAAATAAATAAGTGTTTAAATAAATTATTAATAAATAAACTGTTGTTTGAAAATAGACAAACATCACAATATGTAGTTGTATAGATTGCTAAAAGCGGCTCCTTTTGCGATAGGCCATATTGCCTCCCAAATGCTCATTAACCAGAATCAGTTTAGCAAAAATGTGTTTTAAAACCAATTTTCAGCCTTTGAATATAGTAAACAAATAATTACCTACATTTTTTTTTACTTCAAGGCATAAACTTATGTTTATTTTAAAAAACATGGATGATAAATCTATATAACTATCTATTTCATTGACCCTGTCAAATCAATAGGCTTACAGGGTTGCCATAATGTTGCCATATCATAACCTGTCAAAACCCACTAGTAGCCATTTTGTTTGGAATACCTAATTTTGTAGAAATTAACCTCAGATATTTAAATTCCATCCATTCAATCACCCATCGCATTCACGTAAGATTTGTTTATTATAATTGGAATAAAAAGTTTTAAAGCGAAATATAAAACCAAAACTTTTGAAATGCGTGGAAATGTTCATTAAATATGGCTTCCCTCGTCTTAAAAATCTTCGAGGATTCTGAAGATCGTCTTCTAAGTCTTGCAATTCATGTATTGCCAAAAAGAACGACAAGCTCATCTTCTTCCATGTCTTGAACTATTTAATTTAAACGTTTGTTAAGATTTTTGTTAAAAATTCAACTCTCCAACAATTACAAATCAAAACTTTGCTGTTTTGCTTCGAATTATACATGTTACACCTTATAAAACTAGATTCAAACAAAAAGACAACAACACTAATAACTAATAAGTAATCACAGAATGTGACAGACGACATAACCTTAAAAGAAATATCCAACATCCACATGATAAAACCCATGTAAACTTGCCACACAATTTTTCACGTGAAGTGAACACTCGTCAGTTTGCCAAGAATACGATTTGTGCAAATTTCATGTAAATTATCCAACGAGTGAACAATTCGAACGTAGTTTGAGAATTGGGGCCCTGGATTAGTTGCCAACCGGTCCTGGTTTTCGGTGGACGTCCACCATTTGGGGTGCATTGTTCAGTGTCCTGCAACAACCTACTGCTGGACGCTTATTGAACTTAATTTTAGTGTTTCAAATAATATCTCCAATTTCATATATTTCATAGTTACATTGGCTTCGTCGCTTATTTTGAAATTTGTATTTTCTATATTTTGGTCCAATGCTAACGCTGAAAGGATATTTTCAATGTGTTCAGCTTCTTGGACTGACGCGCGTAATCGATTGTCCATTTAACATATCAAGGCCGAACTTCAAATAAAGATGAATTATTCTTATACTTGCAAATAATTTTTTAAAAGCTAATAGTAGCTGCAAAAAGTAAAAAAAAATATGGCTTTAAACACAGTGACACTGTTAAGTAGCTATAATTTTTTATATTCTTCTTATGTTCTTTTTAAATAAAATGTTTATTCATTAATTTCTATTTACTTTGTTTTTTTTTTGTCGAATTGTTTATTTAAGTTTGTTAGTTTTGCAATAATACAAATGTCCAGAATTTATATCTTATGTCCTGAATTTTTATTACCCTCGTCCAGAAAAATTAAAAAACAAAGTTGGCAACCCTACCCTGGATGTGTCGTGTTAAAACTAAGCTAACCCTAGTAGAAATGGCCAAAGTTGTCCAGAAATCTACCGAGTGATTTTACTTCTCACTTAGTGGCAAAAGTTTCAATTTTATTTTCATTTGATATTACATAAGTGTAGTATAACTATACTAGAAATTTAGACTGTACATGTGCTTGGATTAGTAAGCAGTTCTGAATCATATTTTTTCTACAATTTTACAATTTCTGTTTTGTAGGTTTTTTCAAAAACGTTGTAAATCCGTTATTCGCCGAATGGCACCGGTTCATGAAGAGCCCGCTCTCAACACACATGATGGATATCCTGGACGATAATAGAAAGAAATGGGAAGCTCAAGAGAAAGCCGAATTGGCCGAGGAGACACAAACCGAATTGTCTGACGCCGAGCCCGAAGTCAGTGATGAAGAGGAAGAGCAGGCCTCGACCAAAACCTCAGGAACCCACAGCATTCAGGAATATATTCCAACTCCTCCGAGGTAAGAAAACTATCATAATTTTATTGCCTCGAGGTCCTTTTGGGCCTCTATATTGCCACTGCGTATCTTAATCATAACGAGAGAAAAATATTTATCTCCTAAAATAGTTGTTCTTATGTTGTACGCCACTATCCTCTTTGAGAAATAATACAGAGACAAAAAACATATTATTTATCGTCTGTTACAACTCATAAAGATTATAAACTGGTCAATATAAAACGATTTACCACATTATTCTAGATTAGGGATAAGTCACAGTTTCCCAGTGTATGTCTGTATATAATTTACTATTAGATTAGATTTAGATTTAATTAGGACTATGGGCCATGTGGCCTCCCCCACCTCGACCTTTTCAGATCTATTGTGGATATCCTTTAATCATTGTTTAGAGTACCTTGTCTAATGCGGTCTTTTGTAGTAAACTCCATAGACTGGAAAGTAGTTCTCCGGTATAGCTAGTTGCCCTTGGTTTTTCTTCTCCAAGTGTAAGGAATCTCAGTCTTACTAGACCTTCGCAGTAGCACAATACGTGTTCTGCCGTTTCCTCTTCTTCTTGACAGAATCGGCACAAGGCCTCTTCTGTCAGACCGATATTGAACATATGTTTGTTAAGCCTACAATGCCCTGTTAATAGACCTACTAGTATTCTAGTATTTTTCCTATTAAGGCTTAGTAGATGCTCGGTGAGTTTAGACGATGGTCCTTTTAAGAACTTTTTGGCCTGTCTCTGTCCTGGTGAGTTTTCCCACCACTCCTGAGATTTTTTAAACATCCACTGCTTTGTGCATGTTCTGATAGTTGTTTTTGTTACACCACAGAAGGGTTCTGGGCCAATAAGAGCATTTGATGCTCCTTCTCGGGCTAGTAAATCAGCCTCTTCATTGCCTTTGTGTCCCCTGTGGCCTGGTACCCACGCTAAGGTTAGTCTGTTTTGACTACCCAGCTCTGTTAGGGCTTCCAAACAGTCCCACACAAGCTTTGAGTGTACCTGCATGGAACTGAGTGCTTTTAACGTCGCTTGACTGTCTGAGTATATGACAATGGTTTTCCCATTTACCTTCTGTCTTAATACTTCTTTTGCGCAGTGATGTATTGCTGCTATTTCTGCCTGGAATACTGTCGCATGTTTACCTAAGCTCAGTGAGATTCCTGTCTTTGGCTTGGTACTATATATACCTACTCCTGAACCTTCATGGGTTTTGGAGCCGTCTGTATACCAGGTGAGATCTGCATGAATAGGAGGTCCTCCCGTCCACGCTTCCCTGTCTGGTATACTTACTTTATATTGCTTTTGAAAGCTATACTTTGGAAGCATTTCGTCTGAAGGCATTCCCATTATTTGGTCGTTCTCCAACTCTTTATATAGCTCGCTGTAGTCGCGTCCATGCAAACTGCTTATGGGCGATGAACCTTTGTGCAGTCTGTATGTGACAGACCTGGCTTCGCCTTGAATGAATATATGTAGTGGTGTTAGGTTTAGCATGACTTCTATAGCTGCTGTTGGAGTCGTTCTCATAGCTCCCGTGGTACTCAGGCATGCTTGCCTTTGAATACCATTGAGCTGTCGAATGGCTCCAGCTTGCCTAGTCTTTGGCCACCATACCACCGACCCGTAGGTTATCATCGGCCTTATGACTCTGGTATATAACCACAGGGACATTTTTGGTTGTAATCCCCAATTTTTTCCACACAACCTTCGACATAAGTTGAAGGACGTTGTGCTCTTTTGGGTGACTTTTTGCAAGTGTTGATTCCATGTTAACCTGTGGTCAAAGATGACTCCCAAGTATTTGGCCTCTTGAGCGAATGGAATCTTCACTCCTTTCAGTACTGGTGACTTTAGTCCTGTTGGTACTTTTCGTTTTGTAAAGTTGACTATTGTGGTTTTGTGAGGGTTTACTGTTAGTTCCTCCTCTCTGCACCACTCGTCGACAATGTTTAGAGCGGTTTGTGTGCGCTCCGATATTGTACCTGCGAACTTGCCTCTTACGACGATCGCCAGGTCATCGGCATACCCTAGGCAGTAAAAATCTTCAGATATTAGCCTTTTTATAAGTTCATCCACTAGGACTGACCAGAGAAGGGGTGATAGTACTCCTCCCTGGGGGCAGCCCCTGCCTGCTTTAGCTGTCAATGTAGCTTCGCCTAGAGATGATGTTATTACCCTTTCTTCTAGGCTGGCTTTTATCCACTGACATAGGACTACTGGTACCCCTTTTATTTACTATTACTCAAGTCTTTATTTTCCTTATCCTTATTTATGGAGGTACAGAAATTTAAACGCCAAAGCCAAATCTATTAGAGGTGTAAAGGTGGAAGTGAGGAGATGATGCTCTTTATTGCTTAATTCAATTCTTGCCATTCGAAATTCAGGTTCATCCCTCTTATATGTAGCAATTCCAGTTGGCTACGCTATCCAGGAGGGCAAATCCTCATGGACCCCAAGTGCTTGGTTTAATCGCGCCTGGGAGTGTGAGACTCCGGCTTTTGGGTGCAATACTGTCCTACCCACTAAAACCCCTTATTTTTAACCACAGCATCCTGGCATTATCTTCAAAGAAATTCATTCGGGGTGCTAGGTGGTCTTCATTCTTGCTTTTTTTCTATTGCGAGCTACTTTTAATATATTCTAATGCGCGTTGATAGGCATTTCGTCCTCCTCTTTTGTACTGATTATATCTTTTGCTAGTTTTCTTATCGCCTCCCACGTGCTGGAATCCGCTGCCATCCTTTCTCTAATTTCTGTTGCATTTAGAATAATTGTACCTATCTCATTCCACGTTCTTTGTATCTCTATTTCCCATCTATGGCAATGAAAAATAGTATGCGCTGGGATGTCAGATGCCTCGCAGTACATGCAGATGTCTCCCTCGATCTTGTTTATTTTCTTTGCATAGGACATAAAACATCCATGCGCCGTTAGTATCTGTGACGTCTATATTCGCACTCGTACCAATTTATTACGTTGCTGATTATTAGCTTAGTCCACTGCACTTTTTCATAGTATTCTGCCACTCTTGTTGCCATTTAGTAAGGCCTAGCCTCTCTTTTGAACAATCTTGGCTCCCTGCCGTTTTCTCTTCCATGAAACCTAGCTCTCTCGGATACCCGAAGATATATCGATACCGTGCATTACTTGTACGCCCTTTAGTGAAGTTGTCTTGTAGGCGCTGGCGACCCTTACCGACGCTATCCAACCTGCCTACTTTTCAGTGAGCTTGGTCCATCTTCCAGGGCTAAATTCCTTTTAGTGCTTTCTCGTCGTTGTCCAACATTAGTAGCAGTTCCCATCCTTCGTGTCCTTGAGGTTTTTGATGGTATTCGCCGCGGAGTTATTTTTAAGTACTAACTTTACCTTTCCCAGCAAATCTTTACACGATTTTCATTGATTATCATTTCCAAAGTGAACTTTTCTTCCTCTACCTGCTTTAAAAAATGTCTAGCTTAAGCCATATTGTCGTCGTCTATTGAGTCATGAGCAATTTTTATTATTTTTTTTACGTATAGCATCCTGCCTTTGCTTTGTGATCTAATTATAATGCTTTGCTACATGACCTCTAAGCTTTCGTCCAGAGTTTCAAGTTCTGGGAATTTGTCTCTGTACCCTCTTTGAATACTCTTTATTCATTCATGGGTTCTTTGGCTCTATCAGACCTACCTTGGCCGTTTTATCGTCGGTATTGATTAAATTTCCTATGGTAACATTCGTGTTCGTTAAAAGCTCTTCCGTCCATTCCTTGACCTTCTCTCTACAGAAGTAATAAATGTGTTTGACTTCTTCTAGCCATTTCTTTCGTACGCTTATCCGTTTGAACATCGGGCTTTCATTTTTCGTTTATCCCTCTCCAAAAAAATCAATATTGAACTGGTCGACGTTTCTTCTTAATATTATTATGGATATTTGGTACTTCCTTAAGTAGGTCGTTCTGGGGCATCTGGAGTCACCTTTCGGCGACGTTATTAACCTGCAGGTATTTGACTTGAGAGGCTAGCTATCTTTAGAGTTGATAACCTGCAAGACTTTGATGAGCTGGGAAAATAGCTAACTGTCTTTAGACACATCACTCTTTTAAAATTTTATATTTTAATTTCATTTGAGATTTGTGACAATATTACAGAACTAGGGTAAGAAAAAAAGACAAAAAGAATAATTCTGATACGCTTTTATTGTCTCACCAAGAAGTAGCAACCGATCCTTTTTTTCTTTTTATTCTGTATCTTAGTCTTTTTATTGTTTAAAACCTTTTTCAATATTTATTCAACATAATGTTATATTCGTTTTGTTTTTATTACAGAGAAATTAGAAGACAATCACTAGCTGTCCCCACCCTAGAGTCATTAGGAGTAAGGAGACACTCTGTACCCGTTAACATGGAGCAATCACTGCCAAGAACAATTTACAGAAGAGAGAGCCTACCGACGGGTCGGGGCATCCCATTCGGACGATCGCCTATCAGCCCACAGACTGAATCTAGAGCTTCCAGTGGCCTTAGAGAGGAAGACGAACTGTTACGGTATGGCTCCCAATCTGACGTTTCATCTTCTAGTCCGCTTCATTCGACAGGTAAGTCAGTAACGTCGCAAATAAAAATGAATACTACTTTTTTGATTGATATGTGACTACAGTTGTTTTCTAACCACTTTCATAGCAAATGTTATGGTATTTACGGTTACTATTAATCAGGCTTTTAACATCTCAACCTTCAGGTCGGGAGGATCGAAACGTCGAGTGAAATGCCATTTTTAGATTGTGATGGTGGACTGGTTAGAAATAACTCTATATACCCTTGGAGGATGCACGATGGATATATAGAAGCCTAAGAGATGTGGAGGAAATCCAACTTCCTCTTCTTTCAGATACAGGTCCCAACCAAAAAAATTAGTTTTTGCTGAATTCTTACTTCTTTCCGAATCCAAACCAATAGAAATGTACCTATTTACTTTTGATAAATTGCTATTATCTTATCAATACACATATCGCTTATTAATTTATCCTAATATTTATCATCCAATGGTCCATATTTCTTTCTTAGCAACGCTTAGCCATTAAGATTGTTTGGTTGCTTCGAAATCAAGCTGAATTCCCTTTTTTAACCGCTAGTTTTTTACAAATTGTACCTACTTAGAGAATTTTGATTTTCTCTAAGTGGCATTATAACATTTTTCTGATTACAATAAGAAGAACACATGGTCATCACTTGGCGAAGTAATTCATGACGATTGTATCCTACTGGGGATTTAGCGACGTGTTAATATTATAGGATTATAAGAAAGATTTTTATATCCAACAGCTTACTTCTTTATTTATTAATTGATAAATATAGATAGTATTTGAAATTCTAAATAATGGTTATGAGGTAGCGGTGTTCTTTTTATTATAATCGGAATTGTATTATGGTAGCAACTATGATACAGAATAGACCCCCTAATGTATTGTCTGGCTCTGTTACGAAATAACGCTGAACGAAATAGCGCTTATCAAAATAGCGCTGAACGAAATAGCGCTGAACGAAATAGCGCATGATCAAAATAGCGCGTATCAAAAGGGCGCCTAAACGAAATAACGCGTATCAAAAGAACGTCAGTCAATACAGCACCTTATTGAAAAAGCGCCTTTTAAAATAGTGAGTATTGAAGCAGCATCAGTCCAAAATGGCTCTGTCACGAAATACCGACGCACGAAATAGCGCTTTTCAAAGTAGCGCTATTGTTTTTACATAAATTGATTAAAAATAACTTAACTAATTCTCCTAACCTGTACGACCTGGGGCCTGTTTCATAAAAATGAAGAGTTGAGGAGTGAGGAGCGGCATAATGTTAAATTTCATTTCATAAAAGATTTGAAGGGTTGAGGAGTGAAGGGTTGAAGAATGACGAGGTGAAAAGTTGAATAGTTTTTAAAATTTGTATTTTAATTCCATAAACACTCTTCGCTCATCAGTTCGTCAAGATTTACTGACGAGTTAACGAAGACCCTCATTTCTATTTCAAATACATTCTAGTGCACATCATATATAATACAAAATCTACTATTTAGCAGTGATTCTTCTTCAGATGAAGAAAATCTGCTACAAAGACAAATAAAGTTATAGAAAGAGACTAAGCTAAGACATTTGGCACACTATACCTACAAATTTGCGTATTAGAAATGATACGGTTTCAAAAGCTACGGGTGGTTAGAAAATAGACCTTTTGATGCAAATATTAAATTCAGGATGTCTGAAGAAAAATATAATTCCCTGGAAATAATTCTGAATAACGGCCTGGAGCAAAGTACTAGAGGAGGACAGTTAAACAAAGTATGGAGGTGTATCTTCATTGGCTAGGAACAGGCGTACAATAATATTATGCTGTCGGAGACATGCATGGTGTATCCGCTGCCACAGTGCATCGATGCATACATAAATTGGTAAAGGCTGTACTAAAACACATATATTAATATCACGTCAAATTTCCAGGGAACATGCATCTGGTTGCCCAGATTTTTTACCGCGTAGCAAATATGTCACAGGTAATTTCAATGGTTTATTTATTATTTGAAAGGTACATTTTTGAAATAATATTTTTTATGAATTTTATGATCTACTAAACTGTTATATTAGGTATATGGTGCAGTCGATGGAACATTGATAAAAATAGATTCTCCTAAAAAAAATGAAGGTGACTTTGTAGATAGACACGGGAATCATTCTATTAATTGTATGGCTGTATGTGTGCCTGCTATGCAGTTCTATGATATTGATGCACATTGGCCAGGATCCACTCATGATAGCCGCGTTCTCAGAAACTCTTAATTTATTTAATGACTTTGAGAGTGGAAGAATTCGTTTACCAGGAGGAATTCTTCTTAGAGATAGTGCATATCTTCTGTAAAGCTGGCTTATACCTCCTGTAATCAGACCAACCAGAACAGACGCTGAAAATATAGCGCAACAAAGATTTCTTAGAAGTCACAATTCTTGCAGCGAGAGTATTCAAATGCTACGTTGCGCTATGCAACTTCATTAGACTGGACGAAGAAGACATTGAAAGAGAACTATTTCTAGAAAAATGAAGAACCAGACGAAAACCTCCCTGCGCCCGATAATGATGTGTTTCAGAACGATGCAGCTGGAAGACAAATGGCTGAAAACAGATTTCAGGAAATTATACAACATTTTATGTATATAAATAACAAGTTTTAATTTATTGTCCTAATATAATACAATTTTGGTAGGGCTAAATAATGAACAGGGTCATGTTTTATATTTCGAGACCCTCTGTAGGGGCTTATTTCTTAAAATAGAAAAAAAAAAGAAAATTAATTAAATTAGAAAATGATATTTTTTTATCAATACTTATGGGAGATCATACATAAATTTAGTTTATCTACTTTTTAATTTAAGTTTCTATAAATTTTACCACCATCACTAGTACTAACATTTGAATGATTATCATCTTCGTCGGGAAAAGATATTTACTCAGGCACCTGTGACAAGCCGGAATATGTCATTAAATTAGGCGTTACAGCCGTAGAAGGCAACTGAAGCTGTCTTTCTAAAGAAAGGCATTCTGAGTTTTATATTTTTGTGCATTAACTAGATCTGCTGAAGCATTCAGATAATTGATCTGCGTGATTTTTTTTTTTGTTTATCTAGTACTCTCATTTCATCGTCAATTGACTTTGTTTTCTTTTCTAGAGGGGATTTATACCACCCTTCGTGTCTCTTTACATTATTACTCTTGCTATTTATCACCCTTTCTCCTTTTTCTGGTGTAGGTTTTGGTGGTTCTTCAGTCTTTCTTTCTTCCTTTATTGGTTCTGCTGCTGGATGAATTTGTAGTTACTACACTTTTACATGTATCTTCATCGGCATCTTCACTATCTGATGACACGCCTATCATGCTCACCACCCCCGGAGTATTTCTACCCAAAATATCCAACACTAAATTATCCAGTTCAGTCAAAATCACTTTTCCACTTCCGGTTTGCTGATTTTTATCAAGTTTTTTCTGAAAATAAAACGAATATTTTTGTCACAAAGAAATAAAAGATATTAAAGATAAATCATATAAATATATTAAAAGGTTCAGTGGCATGCATGCAATAGAAGCAAAAGCATTCCCTAATTTTTTGTTAATCGCTGCACAGTTTTTTACACACTTTTTTAAAAAAATAAAATGGCAACTCTTTATTATTAACCGACTTTATTTAGGAATAAAAATCACTTGCCTTGGCACGTCTTTTCCAATTTCCCCAAGTTGTATCTCTCAGCTTTTTTTTTGTACAACTTTCGGTTACCATCCCAATTGATTTGGCATATTTCAAAAGTTCTTCTCACGCTTGTTGTTTCTTTTCATTTGACACCTTATCGGAAAATGTCCCAGTGTCTCTTTATAATCGCGCAATTTGGGTAAAAATTAAATTTTTTTATCCATTTTGTGCGCAATACTCTAAATTTATGATGTACATTGTACTGAAGCTATAAAAAAAGTGTTTATACGCAGTCGCTTTGATCGTTAAAATTGTATGGTCAAACTACGTTTATCAATATAGCAAGGTCACGAAACTATCATGCAAGAATAAAGGGCCGCACGTTGATTATTAATAATGATACGTATACAGTCGACCAATTAAAAAAAATGGATACGGACCTAAATCTGTCTCCTGAAAATAGTCCTCTAAATAAAATTGCACGTAAGACAAGTAGCGCACCACAAACCCCAATTGTCCATCAAACATTTTTTGAAGATAGCTTGCACACATTCACGCTAGAAACACCGCAAATACCTACTACAGCTACCGAAATCATCAATACCGAGCCAAACGTTGAAGAAACAGAATCAAAACAAATAACTGAAATTGATTACTACAAGAAAGACATAGAAGAAAAAGTTAAAGAAGCAGCTATCGTAGAAATATCAGCAGCGGAGAAACAAGAAGATAGACCCCCCAAAAACAAGAAGGTAGAAGAACATAAGAAAAACTGCACTATACCTATACCAAGAACAAATTCAAGTAGTTCCCAAAGAACTACAAGGGCAACACACCAAAAAGAACTGAATAAATAAAACGAACTTGGAAGAAACAAAGCAGAGCACTGGTAAAATTTTCTCTAGCTTCCTCTTAACTTTTTAATGCTTAAAAATAGTGAGATCTAATCCACTAATATTTTTTTTGTTTTTAAATAGGTATTATAGTTCATTAATTTCTTTATTATTGTATTAAAAAAATTGTGTATTTAAAATTTTGATGAATTAGTATTATCTAATTTTATCCAGATTATATATTCGTATTGCTTATATCTTAGATTAGTTTTTCATTGTCATATTTTTTATAATAATTTAGTATAAACAATATATTATAAAATGGATCCCTATATTCGAGACTTTAACGTACAAAAAATATACAACTTTCAATTAAGTAGCTCTAGCGAGGTAAAACAGGTAATTGAAATAAATAAAAATAATCCAAATATAAAAATTATCCACAATAATATTCGAAGTATAGCAAAAAACCTAGATGAGTTTGAAATATTTTTAGAAGACCTAGACACATCTATTGATTGTATTGTATTTACAGAAACTAGAAGTATACCAAATGTTGAGATATATAATATTGAGGGTTATAAGACACTCCATAACAACGGCACTCGGAATCAAAATGATGGTGTATTGGTTTTCATAAAAACAGAACTATATCTAGATCATATAAATGTAAAGCTAGACGATTCCTTTGTATTACGTGTAAAATTAGAATATAACAAAAACATTGTCTATATAAACTCATTTTACAGATCCCCTTCAGATAGACATGTGGACATATTTTTAGAAGGTTTAAGAGATATATTAGAAAGTCACCATTAACAATTTGCCTACAGTATTTTTATTGGTGATATTAATATTAACTTATTAGCTAAAAATATAGAGAACACCCAAAATTATTTAACCCTACTTGCTGAATATGGTTTCCTATCGGCTATAAATACTGTTACCAGGCCAGATTCCGGATCTTGCGTAGACCACATTTTTATAGCATCAAATAAAAACAATTTCGATAATATAATATCATCAACTGTAGAAACATTCATTACAGACCACTTTGTAATATTATTACAAATTATGTTTAATAATTGCAATGTTAAACCTAATATTAATGAAGATAAAAATTACTACAAACAAATTAATAACAAAAAATTATTAGAACATATACAACATATAAATTGGTGTGAATTTATAAATATTGAAAATCTTGATTTGTCAGTTGAGAAACTTGTAGACTATATCCAAGATGCTATTAAAAAATCTGAAATTAAAATAAAAAAAAATGAACGAAAACGAAAGGCTTGGATAACTGGATCGTTGATTAAACTCATCAATAAAAAAAATGAAACTTATAAAAAATATAAAAATGATCCACAAAATGCAAGTTTATATAGTACAATAACTATAAAAAAAATGTAAATATCCAAATTAAAGAAGCAAAAATCAACTATTATAAAAATATGATTGAGAAAAAAAAGAATGATTCTACACAACTTTGGTCCGTAATAAATAAATTAACAAAAAATAAAGAAAAACATATTATAACCCGTATTAAATCTGAAAATGGAATTTTAATCACTAATCCAAATCGCATAGCAAATGAGTTTAATAACTTTTTTACAAATGTAGGGATACATTTAGCAAAAAACATTAAAAAATTATAAAGAAAAAAAAAAGTTTCTAGCAATTCAATATTTTTTGTTCCCACAACTATAACCGAGGTAAAACAAATAATAACAGGTTTAAAAAAGAAGAAAGCTCCAGGATCGGATAACATAACTGCAGAGACATTGCAACTCATTTCAGACTTTATACCTGCCCCACTTACAAATATAATCAACACAAGCCTCTCTACAGGCACCTTTCCTCAACTTTTTAAGCGGTCTCTAATTATTCCCATATATAAAAATGGCGAAAAAACAGAAATAACTAACTACAGACCGATAGCCCTGATTTCTTCAATAGGGAAAATTCTAGAAAAAGTGATAAAACATCGAATATGTGACTTCCTGGAAAAAAACAAATTGTTATCAAAAAGACAATATTGATTTAGGGAGGGAAGTTCAACGGAAGACGCAATAAGGCAACTAACTAATAAAATTTACTGTTCAATTGACAATAAAAAACCATCAATAGGAATCTTTTTAGACTTAGCTAAAGCTTTCGACACCGTCAATCATTGTCATTTATTAAATTCCCTTGAAGATATGGGTATAAGGGGTATAGCCAATAAATTAATGAAGTCTTACTTAGCGAACAGAAAACAGAAAACCAAAATACAAAATATTACCAGCATCGATCAAATAGTCTCATGTGGTATACCTCAGGGAACAGTATTAGGGCCTCTACTCTTTATAGTCTACCTGAAAAATCTCTTTTTAGTGGAAAGTAATGCAAATATTATTACCTTTGCAGACGATACAGTAATGCATTACGAAGCTACTGACTGGAATAACTTGAAAACATTGGTAGAGAAGGATTTCGCCAAAATAAAAACATGGTTTGACTACCGATTACTATCTATAAATTTTAAAAAAACAGTGTACCTACCTTTTTGCAGTCTAGCCTCTGGTCTTCCTCAATTTCAAAATATCGCTATCGAGAACGACACATATATACTACCTGAAAATAAAACTAAATATTTAGGGATAATAGTAGATAGCCACTTGCGCTGGGACAAACATACTCAATACTTACTAAACAAATTACGTAGTGTCTTATTTAAATTCATACAAATATCACCAATGCTAGAATTACCACAGAAGAGAATTTTGTATCATAGCCTTTTCGAATCTCATCTCAACTATGGAATAATTGGTTGGGGTGGAGTCACTAAAACGCACTTAAAGCCAATCGAGATCATTCAAAAAAGTTTTTTAAAAATAATGCTAAACAAAAATAGAAGATATCCTACTGAAAATGTGTATCAAGAAACCCAGATATTTGACTTACGACAGTTATTCTGTCAAGCAGCACTCACCCATGAATTTCAAAATTAAGATGATCTGCAAACACCGTTGCATCAATATGATACAAGAAATAGAGACAATTATTTGCTACCACGAACGAATAAATCAATTGGACAAATCGGTTTTTGGGACCAAAAATCTTTAATAACATTCCAACGGAGCTTCGAGAAATAAAAACAGTAAAAAAATTTAAAAGATGTGTAAAAGAATTTATAACAAGAACACCGCGAACTTTTTTCCGCAATATAATCGAATAAAAAAAATAGAAATTAAATAATTGGAAAGTATATTATAAACGTTAAAGAATCTGAATATTTTAAAAATGTTCTTTGTCTATGTAGAAGTTATGTTCGTTGTATTAGATACTTATGCCGAGGTATATTGGAAATAAATTTTACTTATTATCAAAGTGTAAAGATTGTACTTATATAACTTTTATTTATATTAATATTTTTGTATTTTAATTGCTTCATGTTTTTAAATTTTTACTATTGTATTGTTATAAGTTTTATTTATTTTTATTTTGTCGTATTTTTTGTTACACACAATATGTCATTGTACTTTGTACAGTGAGCAGATTCAGTGATACATTTCTTGTTTATTTACATTTTATTTCTATTAGATTTTATTTTATTGTATCTGAATGTATATATTGCTGGTAAATAAACAATATTATTATTATTATTATTATTATTATTATTATTATTATTATTATTATTATTATTATTATTATTATTATTATTATTATTATTATTATTATTATTATTATTAATCATATTTGGGGAATCTGCGGCCCGTTCAACGATATTTCAGAGAGAAATAGGCAAGGTTAATAAAGACAAAAAGCGACAAGGCGATATTTATTTTGAAACAAAAACGACATTTACTTTTCACTCCTTTACTCTTCACTCGTAGCTCATCAACTCTTTATTTTTATGAAACAGGCCCCTGGAGTCATTTAAAATTTCATGATCGCTCAAGCACAGGTTAGGTAAATTAGTTATTATTTTTTTATTTTCTCATTTTATCTATATTTTTTGCGGATCAACCCGCGATTGACTCCAGGCTGCAAAGGTTAGGCAATTTATTTTTTTTTAATAATAATAATAATTTTATGTTACTTTTTTGCTCCTATTTTGACTGATGCTATTTTAAAAAGTCTGTTTCGTTCGGGCGCTGTTTTGACTGACTCTTTTTTGATACGCACTATTTCGTTTAGCGCTATTTCGTAACAGAGCCGTATTTATTTATAATTTGTCTACATTATTCTATTATTTTTATTAGATCCTCTATTCTCTGAATTTATTGATTAGAGTTTCTCGAGAAACAATTCCAGGAATGCACAATTTGCATAGGTGTTCCTGGAAAAATATATTTAACTTCAGACGGAGATTATAAATAACATGAATTCTTCGAAATTTTAAGATTAATCTTATAGAGGATAGGGTGTCTTATCAGTGCTCTCTTTATCAATTGAAATAAAAATTTGTCACTTTTGGGGTAATATTTAAATAATAGAGTGAAATAATATACTGGGTGTTTTATAAAACTAAGTTTTAGATGTTTAAAGATTAACAAATTGGTTCCCTTTATAAAATCGCCTCTACCTAAAATTTAAATTTTGATCTTCTGTGATGTTTCAGTTAACCCTTATCTTTTCATTTACCAAATATTTTAACTTAACTGTCGATAACACTATTTTTTTTTTAAATATTCCGCTTGATAAAGAAACTACATGCAGTTGAACACCTAGGCGAGATATAGCTTTCTCACTTTGCAGAAAATACCCAGCTTAAATATACATAAGCTCCGACTCGCTCTCACTCACAGATCGATTTCACTCTCGACGGCATTTAAAATAAATTGTTAAATAAATGCAAGCGCTCACTCAAAAATACGCCATAAAAGTGTTACGCTGCTGACTATATAATAGTAAAACCTACTACATACATTTTATTTTAAACTAAGTATATTTTTAATAAATTTCTGGTTATGAAAACAAACAAGTTGTCACTCGCAGAAGTCTTTATGTATTCCTAGTACATTTCTTCACTCCCACTAAATAAAGTTTTATTTACTTGCGTTAATTTACTTAATAATGCTTAACAATTTTCTTTAGAAGATCAACCAGAGAGGCCTTTAAGCGCTGAAAATCTGCTACCAGAACCGAGCATAGCTTCTATGACAAGCAGTACAGCCGTCGGCAGACTCACTTCTGTTCTACATGGCAACAACGTTGTTCCAAGCAAGTGTCTCACAAGACAACAGACCTTCCCTCCACCTCAGCCATATATGAGAATGAGGTACATGTCTGCAACTGCAGAAATGAGCACCTGTCCGGAGACAGCTCATGAAGGTTAGTATAGTAATAATGTATATGATTCTATTTATCCCTTGAATTTAAATCCTCATTTGTATAATAATCCATCCGAATATTTATATTTAATGAACATTTTCTTTAGGAGACAGTCCATCAAACTCGTCTCACGGCTCGCGCGAAAACATATCACACTCGAATAATATTCCTCAATACATGATTCCTGCCATAGCAGTATTGAGTCCAAATAACAGTCGGCCGCCAGATCTTCTTCTACCAGAGTCAACGCTACCGGCTCCATCGGCGCAAAAATCATCCCACGGTAATAATAAAAGAGAAACGGAGGCTGTTGAGAAAGAGAAAACTTGCAAGATTGCGAAACTCTCCGAACCGGCCGGACAGCGATACGAAAAGGAAAATGTTGACCCCAGGAGATTAGCTGCAACGGTAAAAAATATTTATTGATTTTTATTTATCTCGTCATAATTTTTATTCTCTATCATTACACCATTGTATCACAGGAGCTACTGAACATTTTTATGGGAATTTATTTCCGCAGTGAGTTTGTAGTGATATTTCGATTAATTTAATGATTCTTTTCAACTCATTACTAAATCCTTCATTTCCACTCTCACAGTGGCAACCATTTTAATTTTCCAGTGTTGCAAATTTGTTACAAGGTCACATTATAAAGAAAATTAATGAAACAATATGGATTCTATTCGACGTCACTGAAGCATTCCCAGATGTGCAACTTTTTAATACATATGATATTGGTATAGTTTTCATGTTTATATGGATTATCAAGGTACACATTGAGATGAATTATACTCCTTTTGTAAAGGTTTAATCAATTAAAAATGACAATTAGCTTGACAAGATTAACTAACATTAATAACATAATGACAACTATAGAATAATCATAGAAATATTACCACATTCACGACTAAAATATTTCGGTGGTCGTTTCATTCTAGTGGGCCGAGGATCTTGTCGAGGATCTTGTCGAGGATCTTCACTATGACTCATCCTAGTAGGTCGGGATCTTCGTCAGGATTTATCCTAGTGGATCGGGAATCTTCATTAGGAGCATTCAATAACTGAGTTTTGGAGGGAGTTTCAGATTCTTGAAAATTTGGTGCCGCCTTAGCTTGAGAATCGCGTCTCCCGTTTAAAATATTCACGTCTTCATCAAGAGGTTGTAGATTTAACTCCGGATTCTCGTCGTTATTATTTGGAAGTTGTAGACTTGTTTCTTCAAAAGGTTGTGGAATTGACCCTGCGTTCTCATCATTATTGTTATGATTATTAGTAAGGTTTAAATCTCCCCTTGGTGCTAGATATCTTAATGAGACTATTGTTTCTCTTCCATCTGAATGTTTGATGGTAGCATATTCGAGATTGGCTTCAATAAGACATGCTTCCTCCGCCAGAGGTTTGTACTTATTCTTTCTATGGAACTTTTTCAAAAGTACTGGACCCGGTGATAAAAGCAATGATGGCAACGAAGTTTCATTAGTGGACTTTCTAGTATAAGCACACATTCTCTCATGTGGTGTACAATTTGTTGATGTACACAACAATGATCTAGTGGAGTGCAACGCATCTCCCAATACGACTTCCCATTGTGATGGCTGCAAACCTCGTGTTCTAAGAACTAGTGTGACTGATTTCCAGATTATATCGTTGTATCTTTCAACTAAGCCATTACCCCTCGGGTTATAAGGAGAAGATCGACTTGTCGCAATACCATGAGAATGTAAGTTTTTAATTCCTTAGACATAAATGCAGCCCCCTGATCTGAATGTAAGAAGGTAAGCCAAAAATTAAAAATAAATTTGAAAGATACTTAGACATTGTAGCAGAAGATGTATCTTGGCATGGATAAGCAAAAGGGAAACGAGAGTATTCATCTATGATAGTTAAAATATATTTATTTCGACTTGTTGGTAACGGTCCTTTAAAATCAAGATCGAGTCTCTCAAAAGGGGAAGTTGCCTTTATTAAAATACCTTCATCATATTTTACAAATTTTGGTTTTAATTCGGCACATATAGGATATGATAAGTCATTTTCCGAACGTCCTCAATTGAATAAGGTAGATTTCTAGAACGTACCCAATAAGTCATCCTTGTAACTCCTGGGTGACAGAGTGCTTGATGTAGTTCAAAAAGAGAAGTTTTGTTAATAGAGCATATTCTACTAAAGGCATCAGATACGGTATTTTCTACCCCCCTCCAGTAGATAATATCGAAACTAGCAAGCAAGTTCGAGTCTCCATCTGAGGATTTTCTCATTTTTAATTTTGCTGCTGTGTCTTTGATTGAACATAAAGGATATAGACTTTTGATCAATATATGATTCAAAGCTACCCGTATCTATTAAAGCATCTGCTTCGAAATCCTTTACTCTTATCTTAATAAGTGACTTTGATAAACACTTCGGAGCTGCAGCTAGTAGATTAGAATTACTATGAGTACAGGCAGTAGTAGGCTTGATGTTGAGTTTCTTGCCCTGACAAACTTTAGCGAAATGGCCGAACTTTTTTACATTCTTTGCATATAACATCCCTAGCAGGGCAATTTACACGAGGATGTCTCTTATTTCCACAAAACATTTTGCAAAGGAAAGGAATTGTATGACATGGCGATGGCCGGTTGGCTGTATCTTCTTGGGTAATATTTTTAGATTGAATTGCATTTCCAAAGTTTAATGGTTGAGTATAAGCTTCTGCGTGTATCTGAGCAGATTCTACAGAACGTGCTTGAGTCACTGCTGTCTCAAGGGTTAATGAAGCATTTTCAAGAAGGCGTTGACGAATTTGTTGGGAAATCAAACCACTTATGAAGGCATATCTAACATAATCGTTACGATTTTCGTCACATTTTACAGACTTAAAGTTACAATTGATCTATAGTTTCAGCTTCGCGCTGTTTTCGGGTTATTAGCTTGTGCCTAGCAAATATTTCATTATGGGTTTCACGTAAAGTTATCAAAAGTTCTATAACAGTCTTTTTTTTTCTTCTGTTAATGTGGGTATCTCTTTTAAGAAATTATCGAATGTCTTATGCCATTAAATCCATGCATCAGAGGCAGTGCTTGAATTCGGATCCACATCTAATTTATCAGGCTGGAAGAGTCGACCCAAGAATGACTTGTTTTCAAGAATGGTAGCTGATGTTTCATTCGTTGTTAAAGGCATTTTATTAATTGATTAAATTGAGACGAATTATACTCCTTTTGTAAAGGTTTAATCAATTAAAAATGACAATTAGCTTGACAAGATTAACTAACATTAATAACATAATGACAACTATAGAATAACCATAGAAATATTACCACACACATCTTTGAAGTAGTCTGGCAATGCTTCAGTCTCTATTTCATTTATTTTTGTATATTGTAAATTTAAATCACTAAAAAAACTTGTTCCTTTAATTAATTTAGTCTTGCATGGTTTAGTTCTTCTTTTCATGAAATTTCTCAATATGTTATTTTTAATTTATCTTAAATTTACTATTTCAGAGTTTGCCCAAACGAAGAGGTTCAGCACCAGTTTCGCTTCCATTATCAAAACCTGATGAAAAAATACCCCCTGCTGGCGGGGGGCTATTGATGTCTGATACACAATCCTTGAGAAGAGGATCAGTGCCAATTGAAATTGCTCATTATCGTAAGTAGCATTGAAGAAATTCTCGCACTGCCAGAACTATCCCGATTATAGCATTTTAAATCTTGTTTATTTTGTAGATTTCGTCGCTGACGACTCCCTCGATCAACCTTTAATAACCCCGGTGGAACAACCGAAGTCGTTCTTGCAGTACCCACGTAGGGGTTCGGCTCCGACCGATCTGCCCCCGATATTCGGGGGCGGTGGCGAACGTCGAGAACAGCTCACGAGACACACAAGTCTGAACGGGAAGGCGGGTCGAAGAAAAAAACAGCTGAGGAGGCGGAGTTCGGGCGGGCCCGAGACCGTACTTTTACCGGAATCGCATTCCGAGATCTTGTCTCGATTTTTGCTACAACGGAGACCTGAAAATCCCGAAGCGCTGCTGGTTCGGCGAAGAGGATCACTGCCTATTGAAGTCCTGACTGTTGGGCACTCTGGTAAGCTACTAAGTATTCTACAAAAAACACCAACCGTATTTATAAAATAGGAAAACATTCCTCAGGGCCACGTTCTGTTTACCGGGCCATTTCGCCCTCTTACACTGACAAGTGAACAATGTCGTCGTAGTTATTTTGTCGGATAAATTGGAACGGAATTTTAAGATTTTAGAACTTGTCATTTAACATGTTTGTTGTTTTTTGTAATAAGTTATATTATGTATACAGTGAGCACATAAAGTTAGGCACAAATTCATTAAAAGCTTGATATGGCTATTGGAGGAAAAAGCTCAGAAACGTCGATAACTGGAACAGTTCTGGTTATTCGATGCTAATTTAATTACATGGTACAGAATTATGAAGACTAGAGATAAGGAGGCGGATCGTCATATTCAAAATACATGGCAAATTTTTTTTTGAACTGAACCTATATATAGTTTTAAGCGGAAAATAAAACACAGTTAATAGATTTTTTATTGCTGTAATACAAGTATAAAGGGAGATTTGGTAATGTACATGGTATTACCTCATCCTTTAATTTCAGCCTTCCCCTTTTTATTTTGTTAACAGTACCATCAGTAAAAATAGTCTCATAATATTTGATATCTTCTAAAAAGTATAGAACAGCATCATCTCTAGAAAGTGCTTTATCGGCACTAGGAACGATATATATGCTGCCACTGTTCTAAGCTTTTAGTATTCTATAAAAAACATTCACAATGACACAATTGGGGTTCAACAAAAAATAACAGTAGCAACTCTTTATCTAACATTAAAACTCTATAAAAAATATTTTTTTTTTCTAGTAAGTTAAATTTAATGTATAATTATTGTTGTTTGCAAGTCAGGATCTATGACTGTAAAATTTTATATTATAGTAACTTGTAATAAAATAAACTACACTCCGTAAGATACATATTGTGACTAGTTTACAATAAATATTATATTTAGATATAAATACATTATTTTACTTACATTAGAATCTTTAAAAAGACATTGAATTGATTTCTCCTTGTGTTTCTTTAGTTTTACATTTGATTTGTATTGTTTTACAATCTGGAACGACGTAAATCTTGCTTTGATGTTTTTTTGTCACTCATGTTACTTGTACTCAGGTACTTTTTTTCACATTATTTTGATTCTTCACCAATTTTTTTTAAAAAATCACTTCATTTTACATTGACTTACATAGAAAATTGACTCCGCTGTCATTAGACATGCCAACTACAGTCAATTTCGCGAACTTTATAAAAGGAAGGACGAAAATTTAAAATATTACCATTAGGCATTCCAATGAACTGTCCAAATGGCTACCAGTGGGTAATGACAGTTTAGATATGGCAACCCTGTTGTTATGTTGTCATTAACAGGGTCAATGATACATATATATTGCCATATTGCCTGGCAAATATTTATTAATTTAAATCGGTTTAGCAAAAATGTGTTTTAAAACCAATTTTTAGCCTTTAGATATTTAAAAAAAAAATAATTGCTTACATTTTTACTTCAAGGCATAAGCTTATGTTTATTTTGAAAAATATGGATGATCAATCTATGTAACTATCTATTTTATTGACCTTGTCAAATCACCAGGCCTACAGGGTTGCCATAATTTTGCCATATCATAACCCGTCAGAACCCACTGGTAGCCATTCAGTTTGGAATGCCTAATTACCAGAGACAACTAATGAGACGGTCAACTCAATGCAATTTTGCTTTTCACCAAGAATTAACTGGGCGATTGAACTGGAAGATAAGGCCGATGGCGCTGGTATACCTTGTGTTTTAATAGTGGCCTTTTTCTTTATAAGCAACCGGTCAAATTATAATTTTTATTTTTAAAAAAAGAAGAAACGCGGGAAATTCAAATATGTAGATCCATTTTATCTATTATTTTTATGATTTTTTTCTGATTTGATGCACTGGAAATGTGAATAAATATGTAATTCACATTTACTAGCACATCAAATCAAAAAAAAAATCATTTTTTTTTTTAGGCACACAAAATAAAAAGCATTAAAAAGGAAAATAAAACGAAGTATAATTTCAATAATAAGATATATTCTGTATTAAACAATAATAAACATTCACACCACAAAGGTTCTACAATAAAATTGAAATACTTACTTTACACGGAAATTAAACAAAATCCCGGCGTGATCCGGGCATTGTTAGTTCCTTCGGGTTTGTAAACAAACTTAAAACTACCTAATATGAAAACACCACGATAAAAATGTCATTTACCGGAGAAAACACTAAACTAACAAATTTAAATACGTAACAAATAATAAATGAAAAACAACAAAAAAAATGAATTTACAAGTTAAATTGTAAAATATGTATAAGTAAAACGACACCAAAGTCACCAAACATAGAAACAAAAAATTGGACAAGGAGATAAAATGATAGGTTAGAAATACGTCAATCTGGCAGACGTCAAAGTGAAATGCTCGTGCTGTGATGCCAAACTTATTTTCTTCTAGTGCTATTGACTTTTTATTTTTGATCTTTGTACACAATCCTGCTATATATTTCTTAAAACACATCTTTTGTTATATATATATTATATACAAAGAAATTAAAAGTCCAATATAAGTATTACTTATGGATAAATAAGATCATTATTATTTAAATGTAAAAGAAACAAATTTGGAAAATGTTCATAACGGCAACATTGCTGGAACGTTACCAGCGACATCTGCCCTATCTTTTAGCTTATGAGAACAAGATAACGTTATAAGGAAATAATGTACATGACAAAGATAAAATACCAGCTGACCCTGATGACTACTATACCTAAATGTCAATCAATTTTTGCTATGAAGTTAACCGTCTCGTGTTGTCTCTGCCATTACCGATTCGTCTCCTCTCTAGTCTTCATAATACAGAATCAAAATCATGATGAAGAACAATAGGAAACAGAACACAGAACAACATCGTGTACGGAATTAAATTTTGATTACACATCATCATTAATGCGCATGACGGGCGATTTTTAACCTTCCAACTTAGATGGGTAAAAAGTTGTCATCCAGACATTGACGTTTTTAAAAACGGAACGACGTTTTAGTCCGTACGTCGGCTGGGCTTTAAAACGGAAGACACCCCAGTATTTCAGGCTCCAAGCAGCAGACTGACGTCATTTATCCTCTGAAAACTAACCTAATAGTAACGGTAAAATGACAAATTTGTCACAGCCCAAAATGACGTCAGATTTAGACGTCCTTATGACGTCTAAATACATTGAGGTAGAATTATATAGAGGCGCTATAAGTATTATTTCGCAAGGAGATAAAACGTCGCACTAGGCGTGGCTTACAGCCGTATGCATAGTCGATCGCCAGCGACTCGCCAGAGATTCATTTCGGCGTATCGCCAGCGATTCGCTGGCGAAAGCCCAAAAAGCTGGCGACTCGCCGGAGATTGTCACCGGAATGTCATTTCACGCAAGTTTTTATTTTCTTTTATAGGGATTATCACCGGTATCTCTCGCATTTTAATCATGATTCATTTCTTAAAACTCAAAAAATAATGAACGAATATCAAATTTTTCCCTATGAAAGAACATGAAAACTTGCGTGAAATGACATTCCGGTGACAATCTCCGGCGAGTCGCCAGCTTATTGAGCTTTCGCCGGCGGATCGCCAGCGAATCGCTGGCGAGTCGCTGGCGATCGACTATGCATACGGCTGTTAGAGTCGTAACAATATGGATGCCTTGTCAAGTCCTAACTTTTTGAAATTATAAGAATTATAATATATTTTAAATAATAGATATTTTTCTTTAACTAGTATCATAGGAATAGAGAATGCATTTTTTTTAAATTAAAACAAATTAAAATGGGAAGAAATAAACACGTTCTTAAAAAAGAAAAATGTATTGTCTTTAAACAAAACTATTTTATTACCGTTACTCTGATGCCTTATGTTCTCAGATTTATTTGATTTTCATATCAGTATTTGTTGACTCATATGCGTGGCCCACATCGTGAAACAACACCTCTTTAGTCCCTTGTTATATGAGCTACTATGGGCCCGTTCACTTTCATTTTTGAATGTGAATTAATTATATATTTATAAAGATATTAAACTCTTTTGTCTGGTGGTACTTTTCCCGTTAAGATATTTTTGCTAGAAGTAAGGGAATTCCCATAAAATTCTTTCAGTGACTCATTGCGTCAGAAAATCCCTAATTCCGTTCACGTCTCGTATCGGTTATGCTTAAAGACGGCGAGGTTGTCGGAAGTATCCCTAATATAGCATTCTGCATTTATATATGTAATTTAAATAGTAAAATTCCATTATTTTTCTAAAAATCATGAACTTATATTTTCAGATTTAAAGCTGGGAGCTTATTTTTTAGGGGTTTTTTAGGGGTTTTCTGACGCAATGAGTCACTGAAAGAATTTTATGGGAATTCCCTTACTTCTAGCAAAAATATCTTAACGGGAAAAGTACCACCGTACAAAAGAGTTTAATATCTTTATAAATATATAAATAATTCACATTCAAAAATGAAAGTGAACGGGCCCATTATTTACCTCATAAGGTTTAAGATTAGGAACAGTATTATCTCTTAAACGAACATAACATGTTGATGTTCGGTCGATGAAATGCTCAAAAAAATGCATTAAACGCAGAACACTGTATTTTGTAGGTTTCCAAGAGCCTCAATTTACAAACTGCAACGAGACAATTCGACGTGCAGAATCTTTAGGAAATCTAAAAGGAAACATTTTTGTTATTTGGGCTTTATTTGTTAGTTAAAATATACAACTGTTTCATATACCGTTTCCTGCCATTATTGTTATATGGGAAAATTAACTTCTTGCACAGCATAAAATGGAATTTCCAAACAGTAATAAAATAACAGGTTTATGAAACAAAATTACATTAAAATGTTTTAACCCAGAAACTATTTAAATAAGCAAAACATGCAAAGAATATTTTCAAATACTACCCTGTTTATTGTTATCATTTTGTATACTAACCTATAAAATGTTATTCCTGTCGATTTATTTTTTCAACTTTATTCCTGCTATTACAGTTACGAAGAGTACATGAAACCATTATTGTCTTGCACTATATGATTTAAATATTACACAAAAAGCAAATCCCATCAATGAAATCACAACAATGCGACAACTGTTTGATTCAAGTGTCGCATCAACACATACTTTGATTTTCTTTTACTATACGGAGAATGGTCGCACTGCGCAGCTTTTTGAGTGCCTTTTAAAAGGAGATAGAAAACTCCGCCATTTTGAACCCTTATTACGTGTTGCCTACATCTTGGCGCAATATTTTTAATAGGTGCGTTTTAATCATCTGCTTCGGAATTGTCGGTTTTCTTGTTTTAATCTGACAGGTTAAAACGACTAAACCGACAATTCCGGAAGCAGAAGCGGATGATTAAAACACACCTGATATTTTGCTTGCTGCTCTCAGTGAATATTATTTTTGAAGTCACAGTTTATTGCTAAAGAATCAGTTAGCTCACTCGGACCAGTTAAAAGTTCCAAAATAATATCCACTCCAGGGACACAAATTCAGGATACGCAGAAGACTGCTGTTTTATTATAGGCGGTTGTCATATATTGTATTATCTGAGTTGCACAGTGTATAAACTGAAACATTGACATCAAAAGTGCCGACGCAGAGTGAGCGATCTGATTCTTTAGCTGTAAACTGTGTCACAGGGTTCAAAATGGCTGCGCCCTATGTTGGGCGTGTCGGACCTCTCTCTTGCCTCGTATAGTAATCAAAGTATGTGCACATCAATGTGGCAAACTGATGCCGCATTTGACCACGTGATCGCGTTTCCCTATAATACTATCTCAATGTCTAAATATAACATCTATAACTTAGTAGTCTTTGACATTGTTTTAATATCATCTTAATCCATATTTAAACATCATCATTATGAGATTATATTTGACATTGTTACTCCTTTGTAACTTTTGTTTAGGAATTGTGGGTAACTTAGGGCGATTTGTGTTAACCGGTTTTAAACTAGGGTTCAAGGCTGAACTTCAGCCTTGCATTAAGTTTAAATCCAGTGTATACACAAGCCATTAATAAAACAAAATTGGAAAATGAAATAAGTGTAATTTAAAAATAAATATTTTACGAACATGAACGTTATTCTTTGCTTTGATACTATTTCTCATGAAATATATGTGAGTGTCGCCATTTTATATCCCTAATCTTTCACGAACCTGGGAACGCTTTAGGAAACAGCCCACATCCCATAAATGTAATAGACACCAAACCATTACAGAAAATGAAAAATATAGATAGGCCCATACCTTATGCTATGTACTAACCTATTTTTTAACGACAACGACAATAATTGAGACCGTCACAGTGCCAAGTCAACTCAACAGACTCAATCCACACATGCTCGCTCGAATACACACGAATCATACACCATTGATAGACACGCGGTCACGTATCACGTGTCACATGGGGTCATAAAATCCCTATGCATTTTACGCCCCACATTTAAAAGTTCTTATTTTTCTCTTACTGAAAATATATCATGTAAAATGATGATGACATCTTTATTAAAATAAGCTTAATTAAGGTTAAGTACTAATAAAATGTAAAGAAATCAGCCTTATTATAAACCTTAATTTAATGTAAAAAAAAATGAAATCACATTGACGTCGAGTTTGGAACGTTAAAAAAGAGACGTCATGTTAATGTAATTTTTTTTCAGTAACATGACGTCGATGACCAATTATTACCAAAAAATGTCGTCAGTCTCAGTCTGCAGCCTGGAGCTCAGGTTTAACCAATCTTGCAATGTTCAAAAATTACTTTTCATGACAATAATCATCACATTATGTCACCTCCGTTCCTTCCCACCTCCCTAATAAATTGTCTTAATTACAAATATTCCTGCTTCATATAAATTGGAAATTCCTAAATACGTTTCTGTTCTTCCATTGTAACTATAGTGATATTTCAAACGCAACCAGGCAACGATTTTATTATGTCAATATTTTCAAATTTAGGTTAACCGTGTTTGCCAAATATTCTCGTCTTGAAATGAAAGTTACATTTTGCACCGATTTAGACAAAAGTGTCGTCGTAGCAAATTGCGAAAAACGTGGCTGGATCCAAGTCAATCCGGAAGATGAATGGAACATCTATTGGGCGGGTACCCTTACCTGCAGGAGCCTCTTCAGCGTCGACAGTGGGTATAGGATGAACGACAATCAAATAATTAACCACTTTCCCAATCATTATGAAATATCCAGGAAAGATTTGTTGGTTAAAAACATCAAACGTTACAGAAGGGATCTGGAAAAGGAGGGTAACAGTTTAGCAGAAAGAGGCGACTCTAAGTACCTCCATTTGGATTTTATTCCAGTGACTTTTGTGCTTCCAGCTGATTATAACATGTTTGTAGAAGAATACAGGAAGGCGCCGCAAAGTACTTGGATTATGAAACCGTGTGGAAGATCGCAGGGTTCTGGAATATTCTTAATTAACAAACTGTCTAAGTTAAAGAGGTGGTCGAGGGAAGCGAAAACTCCTTTCCAACAACAATTAACCAAAGAAAGTTACGTGATTTCTAAATATATAGACAATCCTCTTCTAATTGGTGGAAAAAAATTCGACTTGAGGCTTTACGTATTGGTTACTTCATTTAGACCGTTGAAAGCTTATCAGTTTCGGTTGGGTTTTTGTAGATTTTGCACTGTAAAATACGATTCAAGTGTGGCTGAATTGGATAATATGTACGTACATCTAACTAACGTATCTGTACAGAAACACGGAGGTGAATATAATTCTCTACACGGCGGAAAACTAAGCGTACAAAATTTAAGACTACATTTAGAAAGCACCAGAGGAAAGCAAGTAACTGAAAAGTTGTTTGATCAAATAAGTTGGTTAATTATCCATTCTTTGAAAGCTATAGCTCCAGTTATCGCCACCGACAGACATTGTTTTGAATGCTACGGTTACGATATTATTATCGATAACAAACTCAAACCGTGGCTTATTGAGGTTAATGCTTCACCATCCTTGACGTCTACCACTGCCAACGATAGAATTTTAAAACACAAACTGCTGGACAACATTTTTAACATAGTAGTTCCTCCGTCTGGAATGCCTGATGTTAGATGGAATAAAATTCCCACTCCTAGGGCTCTAGGTGACTTTGAGCTGCTTGTTGATGAAGATCTTGTGAATATGAGTGAAAATGGTGATATCGCCAATAAAGGAAAATATAAATAAAGAAATTGTCGTTTTATTTATATTTATGCGTAAGACATCAATGAATTAGAAATGGTTTTAGAGTATGAACGAAATGAAAAAAATATATATAATTTTCATTTTTAAATGATTTGTTCCAACTTGATATCGTACTTCGGTCGTGCTTACATCGATTCTTGAAATCGGAAATTGTTGAAACGCTTTTAAAACTATCGTTGGAATGGTTAGATTAATGGTCCATAAAATAAAGACAGTAGGTAATAGATTTGAGTATAAAACAACTTATTCCGAACTATTTAGCCTAAAATGTATTTCGTATCTATCAAAAAGTTTTCAGTTTGTTGGTTAAGGTAGCAAAACTTTACATTAAGATCTTCGAGCATATATATTTTATAGAGTCCGCATTTAACAGCGTTTGTTTGGGTTGAGAGGGGAAATGTGTAGATACTATTACCAGTGTCGCATGATTTTTACGGGGTTTGCAATTAATATAAAACATACCTTTAAAATTCTTTAAATTATGCACATATTTTATAAACTTGCATTATTATTATTTGTGTTGGACACATCAGATTTTTTTAATTCAAACATCAGAAAGTGTGTAACGGAAAAATGAAGGTTAAAATAGTAGGCAAGAAAAAAGGTAAAAAGCGTATATTTAAAAAACAAAAATATAAATAAATAGTAGGTATATTATACAAATATTTATGATATCTCTTAACACACGTGTTCAAGAATTACAATACAAGAACTTTTTCCAATAATTTATTAAATATAAAAATATTGTTCGTAAACAATGTTCAATAGATTACTAAACGATATACTACAAATAGAAATCAAGCTAATTCTTAGGTACTTAGATACATTTGCACTGCTAGTCGTTAAAAAAAGTGAAGCTTAATTTTTATTGGAAAACTGTCTTAAGCTTCGATTATTTCTTAATGACTAGGAGTGCAAATAAAAGAATCTTAAAATGACTTTTTTATTGAAAAACTCACATTAGGCTTTGCTTACTAGCAGTCTAGCAGTCTACTAGCGACTAGCAGCCTACTTAATTAAAGAACATAGGTACATTTAATAAAAAAATAATTATTGTCAATGTTTGTGGTTTATACAAAATATAGGTAGTATTTGAAAATAAAATTTATGTTGTAGTAAAAAGTACATAGTTACTTACATGTTTCCTAATGTTGCATTTTCTTTTCCTGCAACAGAGGCTTCATGGTTCAGATCCTTACTGAAAAATTAAAAATTTTGCATGATTAACCCACAAAAAAAGTGCAGGGTTCTTTACCATTTAGATTCATTTTCTTCTGGGGCCTAAGTAAATCCTGATGGCAATGCACCTGAAATTAATTTAGTTCTTCCTCCGCATCCAGTCTATGACATAAACATATATCCAGAAAAATGATTGGAACATAAAACATCTCTATTTGAAATATTTTCTGGAATAAGTTTCAATATGTTTCATCAAATGCGATTTTCGGCAGGATTAGTTGGAAACCTACAAAAAACAAAAATTATTGATTAAACATCTTCAACATGATCATGATAACATGACTTAAAAACGAAAAGCTTGTTTATATTGAAAATTTATGATTAATTTTTTTTAACTTTTCAGTAGAGTCCAAAATCTAAAACAATATTTCTCATACATAATACAAGTTCTTTAAATTTAAATCATGTTTATCGGCCTTTTGCATAAAATGTAGGTACTTATGTTTCTTTTAAAAAAATGGTAGAGACGCTAATGGTTACTTACTTGTGAAATGACCTTTACGATGCCTTTTCATATTTCTATTTAAAACTTGCACAAACTCTAACCATTATTAAAATTTGTATCACTAAAGTAATAAAATACAAAAAATCACTTATAAACTACAAAAATAGTTATGAAAATCAAAAATCAAATGACAGTTCTGCCAATTTCGAAAGATTTGACATGCCAAGCAAAACGAAACAGATCAATGGGAATGCTGGACACTATTTTTCCTTTCTGTACCAAAACAAAGTCCATTTGGACGATGGCTCTAGTAATGTATGCTCGAAGATTAACATGCATGATTAACACTGATAGTTTCACAAAAATTCAAACCATTTCAAAAATTTTGAATTCTGAATTTTCTAGCCACAGTATCTATTTAATTTACTTTACAATATTTCATCACAATAGGCTTAGAAATAAAAATGTACAGCTGTCAAATAATAAATTGTACATTTTTTGTTCAAATTTACAAAGAGTACCACATAGGTTTGAAAAATTAGCAATGACAAGAATAAAAAACTAATAGTTTTCTTCATCCAGTAAAGTGTAAGGTAGCCTCCTCTTTCTTAAATATCAAAATTACTTGATTATGATTAAACATACCAAATTTCAAGTCAATACGTTAAATATTGTTATGCAGCACCCTGCAGTAGCCTGCGGCTATCATATGAAACGTACAGGTAGAAAAAGAAGTGGAATGTTACTCATCGCCCTACAGTGTGCTGCGGTCGTTATAAGTAAAAGTGCAAGTAAAAGAAGATAGAATATTCCAGTAATGTCTGGAAATGTCATTACCCGTCAAGAATATTCTAGCCGACAGTTCGCGAAGGTTCAAGCAAGCTATTTAAGGATGATCCTGACGTCAGTTTTCAGTTTTATGATAGACGTTACTTGTTAATGTTATCAGTTGTATAATTGCTATTAAAGTTGAGTTGAAATAAATTGTGATACCAAAAACCTGCGTAACAATATTAACGAAAATAATTCAAAAAATGAAAAATAAATTCTAACTGCAACACTGTATTTTGGAAATGGATAACATTTGACCCAGTGGTATTTAACAAAATATTAATATTTTGAGGTCCTGAAACTATGGTTAAAATATTTACTATTCCTTATGAAACATCCTGTTTACAGTCATAAATTTAACACACTACCATAGTTTTCCTTTAATAATGGGTCGTATGATTGAACGTTTACGTTATCCGTAACGTACATGCTAGGCCGAGTTTTAACAGTAACAAGGCAAGTTCGTACGATGGAAAACTTTTTCCAACACATTACTGTTATATCCCGCCTGTTATGTTCTAATTTAACAGGTTTCCATCATAGGAACTTGCCTCGTTACTTTTAAAATTCGGTCTAACGCATAGATAAATTAATATGTAAGATAAATCGTTTACATGCACGGCACTGGTAACACGTTTAGTTCCTCAGCATACTATTTGGAGCCACCATCGCACATTAGACAATTGGCTTGACAGTTAAAGGCAGCACAGAAGAAGAAAATAAAAAGAAGAGTGACTATTTTTCCCGCAGTTCATTCAAATGTACTTTATTATTTATTTAGATTTTTTTCGGAATTCATTACTCAAAAAAACTAATATTTAAATTAAAATATTGTATTTAACATAAATATTAGTTTTTTAAAGTAATAAAACTCCAAAAAATATAAATAAAGAAATATTTATACTAAAATACTTGAAACACAAACATTTAAACTAAATGTTGAGGCTTGTTATTGTTTACATTTTTGAGTTTGTAAACAAACAGCCCATAAAAAGGTATAGTTTAATCATTTAATACAAGTAAGGTGCATTTAAACTTTTATTACATACATAACATGTACTCGATATTACATAACAATAATTGTAAGTGAAATTAATAGTAGTCTCCTCTCATTCTTGGAAAATGGACCAATTTTCGATGCAGGTGTTTTCTCAGGGCGTTCTCTATAAAAACAAAAAAAAGTGTACATACCTTATTGAACAATTTTTCTTATCAAAATGTTGCCAATTCTTATAAGTACAAGTTAATTTTAATTAGTTTATAAACAAAAATTATTTCTCATCGTTCAATAGTTAATTTGAATTTTATTTTAACTTTAAAACAAATCTGTTCTAGTTGATATAACAAATTAAGAGTTTAAAAATTACTTTTCATTTTTGACAGACAACAAAAGGATATCCTTTAAATTCTGTAATAATCATTAAAGTTCGCAAGCCCTCTCACCAAGGCAAGGTTTTAATTTAAGAGGAGGAAAAAGTGAAACTTATTGACTATTAATTATATTGAAATTTATAAAAATACTAGTTAATTTAACAATCAAATTATTTAGTATATGTTTACTGCAATTTGGAAAAATGTAGCTTAATTGATTAATCTCTTTAACAAACAAAATTGTTATAAATAAAAAATTAAGAATTTGTTAGTACTTGCCAACTTTAGCCAGTAAATGAAGAGCAGCAACTCCGAGGTTTGAAAAAATCTTCTTTCGAGAATTTGCTATTTGTTTACGGTTGCCCGCATCCCACCACGAGGAGGTAAAGTAGTGGACTAACACACTGAGGATGCTTTTTTATTTTATTCTGAAAAAAATCACAACTAACAAACAGTACGATCTCTACATACATAAAAAAAATAAAATTGATTATAAATAAATAAATAAATTGGTGATCAAATGTATTTGTTATAAATAAAATTAAAATAAATAGAACACAAAAACTCATCAGGAACATTCTGAAACAGAAAAATAGATTAGATTTTTTTCTTTTTCATTTGTATTTTTCATTTTTTTTGTATTTTTGTAATTTTTCATTTTTTTTTGTTTTTTGTATTTTTCTGTTTTTTTTTGTATTTTTAGTTTTTCAATTTTTTTTTGCGATGCCTTTCCAAAACAAATAAAATAAAAATAAATTCTATAAAAAAATAAATAAAATCAGGTACATCACATTCTGAAAGAAAAGGCATCAATTTTTTATTTTTTGTTTTTCAGTTTTTTATTAATTTTGTAGTCGTTACTGAATTCATTGTAATATTTACGAATTATTAAAGGTATACATATATCCAACAAATCTGAGAGAATTTTGGACCGGTGAGTTTCACAAGAAAACCAATCAAAAGAGAGAATAGACATTAAATATGATTTAAGTTTTGCTTTAATACCACAAACATGTCCATATTCTTTCAGAGCTGTATAGATAATATAATACACATCAGTAAGAAATATTACAACATTTTCAGTAACATACGTTAACCTTTGTTTATCATCATTTTCTTTAAAGATGGTAAACATATGTCGAGTTTCTAATGCATCTGCCAAAAGATTGATTCTGCAAATTTCACACTCGACATTATTTATTTTTTTCACAACAAACCCAGCAACATAAGTTGTGGCTTGGGAATCAAATTCATTGTCAGACAAAGATAATTTGCGTGTTTTATCAATATTTAAAGTGAACATTTCATTGTACTTATGCACATTAAAAGGCTTCGGTTCCTGACTAACTAAAAATATCTCTAAATTATCTAATAATGAACCTTCATCTTGTTCACAATTGGCACCATAACTTTTTCTAGAAACTAAATTACTTAAGACCGATATCTTTAAATTGGATACAAATTGAAAACAATTAGGGTGCGTATTTGCAGCTCCACACTGTCTTATGGACCCAAACATATTTTCAATAGGATCTTGGTTTAAAGATCTGGGCCTTAAATATTTCATCCCCAATGAAGAACATGTTTTAAATAAATCACGAACCCCATTAATGGTTATCAACCAGCAGTTTTTAAAAGGTAAACTCGATTTTACTTTATTATTTTTCCTTACAAATTTAGGATGAAATGACCAACTCTTTGTTTTATTTTCTACTTTTTCCCAAAATTTAAAATGTGCCGATTTCTTTGAAATACACCTTCTTAATGGTTTTCCACAATCTGGAGTTGGTTTGCTTCCATTTAAACTATCAAACAAATTATCTATGTCTTCCACAAATTCTGCAGTATCAATTGCAGATGCTGCTAGATTTCCAGGAGCAGAACCAATCATGCTTTCTATAGCTGCAGACATTTTATGACTAAGAACTTTAGCGGCGACTGACACTTTCATTTTTAAACGGCTATTTCGGCTTACATCAAAATATTGTTCCCTAATCTTATAGGGACCGTGCGTGAAATATAGAGGCAGCACTAGTGCCGAAGTAAGCCCTCTCTAGTGTTCAATTTTAGAATTAAATGGGGTAAACATTGCAAGTAAAAAATAAAGGATATTTTTTAAAATATTAAATATAGTTAAATATAGATACCGGCCCGTAACAAACAATCGTTTACATGGTCAAAATGATATAAAATGTGAAAAATTATTAAAATCTAGACATGTATATACATTTTAAGCAAAAAGATTTAAATGGTTAAGTGACAATAAATTGTAAAGTTGTACCTCAAGCAAGTGTATCCAATGTCAAAATCTCGGTATTTAGTAACACTGAATTTAAAAGTATTACAATAACATTTTAAAAATGTAAATTAATAACAAAGATTGAGAATAATAAGAATAATTCTTTGTTAGTAGAAATGTCATTCATCCACCTTAGACGTTTATGAGACACCCAATGCTATACATATTTATATACAGATTGCTCACTCATCTATAAAAACGATTATGAAAAGCGGGTTGCAATGTGCACTGCTATATTGCCTTTCCTAGTGCCCACGAAATAGGTCGTTCTAGCTCAAATGTGTTTTAAAATAAAATTTCAGCGTTTTATTCTTTAGAAAAAGAAAATAATTACTTAATTCAAGACGCGTTATTATGTATTTTGAGAGTTGAGTTTCCATGTAGTTAAATAATATTAAGAGATCTAAACAATTTTTATAAGGATGGATGTAAATAATTTTAGACCACTCTCATTTCAGAAATAACACTATATAAAACACATAATTGCAATATATAATACAACTTTGTAAAGGTAATGTAAACAACTTTAATATGAGACATAAACAACTTTTGTAAGAGTTGTAATTGGACACTTATCTATTATTCTGAGTAATGTTTAATAGTAATGTTACTAAAAATTTTATAGAAAATCACTGCATTTTTAATATTTTAACATTTGTTGCAATCTCTTTTGACAGTAATTGTGTCATCGGTATCAACTGCTACGTTTATTCCGAGAATATTAGCCACGTGTTCTGTGTAGGCTTTGTTACTGTTTCCCAGCGCCACTTTAGTGATAAATGAGAAATAGTTAACAAATTGTATGATATGTTTGTCAAATTGGACATTCTAATTTCACAGTAACATTCTACATTAGTTTTAATTAACAGAATAAACCATTAATTATCTGTAAAATTATATTTATATAAAATGTTCATTTAAATATGTAAAAATCTTAATGACAAAAAACACTAAAGATTCTAATTTCATAAACCGGTTCTGTAAATGATTTTTTTACAACTAAGTGCTCAAAATTGATACAAGATAGATACATATGGATAAGCAATCTATGTAATTATGTATATCGTTGGGTGGGAGACACGAAGTGTGCTCTGTGGAAATTTATAAAATTTCTTTACTTCCGAATCAAATCCAGGTTTCCAAAGCGATATGTTTGTACATCCACGGATGCAACAAGTTTTTTCGATAATGATATTACGAAAAAAATTCGACTTTATTTAAATAATAATTACTAAACAATAAATGCCGTATAAAACATTAATAAATCTCCCCCAAAAAGTGCACATTTTTGTCACCAGTTGGCGTTAAAGTCATGACGCACGGTCCCTATAAAGAGTTTGAAATCTTTTTGATCGATCTATATGAAAACCTTGCTTAATGAAATCTGAATTTGCAAATTTATTCCCGTCATATTGAATGTGATAATTAAAAAGAGCATTTCTAGTGCACTTAAGTAAATGACAAGTGTCAAAAAGAGTTATTATTTTCTGTCCATTTAAAAAGAAATGTGGCTCTAAATTTGTTACAGTCCCACCCTTTGTTCGCAGTGATCTTAAAGCTACCCTGTTTTCCCCCATCAAATCACAAACAGTTGCTAAAACCTTTAAACCTATATTTTGAAGAGCTGTAATAACCTCTTTAATCAACTCAGTAAGATCTTTACTATTTATAGCATGATGTGTAAAATAATATGCTATAGGTTGTTTCCAAACCTTTCTTAAACCGTGTATCATAAATACTAAAGCATGATCAGCTACTTCTGGGCGTCTACCTAATTTTTTTCCCAAGTTAACATGTCCAACAATTTTGTCATTAACTGAATCAAAAATAAGTTTTTCAGTTAAAGCTATTTCATCAAACATTAAAATACAATTTCTATCAATTTCTGGCATTTTACTAACAATTTCTTTAAATCTGGAAAACACTGAAACATTTATGCCTGTTTCAAAAGGTAAATCACTTAAAATTTGTTGGATAGTAGATTTACTAGGCAACGAAATGAATTTTCTTAAAAAATTATATGCTCTTGGACCATTTTTATACAATGCTAAAGAAAAAATTTTATTCTGAGTGGTCCAAGAGGGTTTTTTTCTTCGACAATTTTCTAAGCTACTTTTTAAGAATTTCATTCCAACTGGATCTAAATTATTATTAAAATCTGAAAATAACTGAGTTTTGGATAATTCAAAGGCCCTCTTGATTTTATTTTTGGAAACACTAAGAGCTTTCTTTAGCTTACTAATTCTAATATTTTGTTCTCTATTAATAAAATAAAGCTTTTTCTCTTTAGGAGTTAAATTTTTGACTCTACTTTCATTTATTTGTTGCAAAACAGTTTTTCTCCGTTTTGAGGGTTGTTCAAATTGTTTATCACTAATACTAAATTTACGATTGCAACTCATCTCTTGTTTGTCGTTGTGGATTAGCAAATCTATCTTATGCTGCTGTGTATGTGCTTCAGCCTCAACATGTTCTAAAATATGACTCTCGGGTTGAATATAGTTCGGTATAGTTGAACTGGGTGTACTATTATTTAATAAAATTGGTACAGCATTTACAATTAGTCGTTTACGTTTAATGGCAATTTTGCTAAAAGACTCTGGCAAAAAATGATCTTCACAAAGATAGCGGAGTTTTATTATCAAAAGTTAAATTTAAATTCTTAAACCAGTTCTCTCAAATTTTAACATCAGAAGGAAAATGAAAAAAGTTTTATTTGAATAATCAGCTTGCTGAATATTAGAATACTTATTTAAACAATTAGGAGCTGAACAAGAATACTTAGCTTTGCCCTTCGATGCTTTACCCGGGTCAGACATGTTTTGATATTGTTACAAATATATTAAAAAAAGAATTGAAAATAGATTCAAAATGAAATTACTTATATTTCGTGTTAAGGCTAAGAAAACAATGATAAACAAAGTCCTTAAACAAATCTAACACCTAATATTAAATTAAATTGTTAATACTTACTAATTACATCAAATAATCACTCATGTCTTCTTAACCTAAAAATTACTTACCTACCTATGCGAACTTACATCATAAAATAACTTTTAGCCAAGTCTTTCAAGGAAATAAATGCTATTTAATTTAATGCAAAAGCACGCTTTGATAAAAACTCAAGGATACTTACTCAATTAAACTACACTAGTCGACCCGCGTATCGGGGACAACACTAATGATTTGTAATTGCTGCGGTGGGAGGTGTTTGTGTGAATGCGTCTTGTTTGTTTTTATTTACGCCGTAACTAGCAGTAGTATTTTATAAACCTTAGAAGCAAATTTCACATACATGAACAAATAATAATAATGCCGTGACAACAAGAAGTCGAAGCAACGACTTCTAGTAGGGTGGCGGCTTCGCCGCCACCAGAAAATTTTAATCCATGCCTGGCTAAGCCGACCGGTATAAACACCAACGGCCTGGACACAGCTCAGCTACTCTGTCAAAAGGAGACCGATGTACAAATAAAACGCGTACGACATGCACACTACAAATCATTAGTGTTGTCCCCGATACGCGAGTCACTAGTCGGCGACTCACCGAGTGGGGACTCAATTCCTCGCATCGATCTAGTACACCAGATCGGCGATAGCCAAAATTTACACAAATTTAAAAATAATAAATTACTTTTGACATTCAATAAATCCAAATCCTTTTTCCATTCAATATAAAAATGTAAATATAAAATATATTTCTTTATTCGGACCCATTATATGAAAATGTAATTTTGTTAAACTTCTTTTGATGATATTGTTTAGGCATGGCCTCTTTACTACAGTTTTAGAATTAAAGTATTTAGACTACACTGTTCTTATCACACAATATCGATAATATGGTATAACTGCTTATAATCCTTTAATGTACCTACAACAGCCATGGAATTGCCGCTAAAAATAAACTTTCAAATTGAAGATAGTTTTTAAAAAATTTAATTATTTTTTCTATGTTAAAAATACAAAAATAATGAATGTATAATAACGTTAAAAAATGAAAAACTAGATAAAATGAATACAGTCCTAATCAGAGGTTTCCTAGAAACTGGTAACTCGGATAATGCCGACATCTGCAGGATCTGTTAATAGGGCTGATATAATTCGCTATAGATAACTTTATAATTATAAAAAAAGAATTAAAGAACATTAATGATACAAAGTTTATGTAGTAGTTAGTTTTAATTTGATAATTTATTATTTTTTTGTTTCAGTGTTTTGACGGTTACCCCTATCGCCATTAGGGCCCTGGACATCACCGTCCAATGTGCAATAAGGACCAACATTCACTTCGACTGACATCCACCTTCACTAGATAGCTCATTTATTTATAAATCATCAGAAAAACAGGAAAGCCAAATAATCATCAATGTTCTAGTTGTCACTACGATTGATTGTTAGAATTTTTGTTTAAAGTGCGCAGTGTATGTGACGAATAGTTAGTTTTTTTGAACTTCCTTTATGTAGGAATTAAATTAATTTATTTTTAAATTTTGTTGTGTGTATACATTTTTTTATATCGATACATATTGTACAATTTTCTGTACCTTATTATTTTTATTTTTTTTTGTTATGTTTGTGACGATTTCTGTGCATAATTTGACGATTTTTCTACAAAATCATTAAAATAAATTGTTTGTAATCGACTGATTCAAACCCTATGTTTATTTGTACTCGTTTATTTTCCTTTTGCAAAGATTTTCACCAAAAACAACTAAATAATAAGGTGTCATTAAATAGCTCAATGGAGATATATATTTTTTGTTTTACAAAATATCCAAATGACTTTTTAAAAAAACTCAAAAATATCAAAATATAATTTTTCTTTTTTATTAATTAAAAAAATAATTCGTTTCTCAATAGTTAAATTTTTACCTTTTTATTTTTCTATATATTTTACAGATGTCGAAAAAACATTTAAAGAATGTTAAAAAATATATATAATAAAAACTAAAAAGCTGAGATCCAAAAAATACATTTTTTCTAATATTGACTTTTAAAATGACATCTTTTGTAACCTGTGAAAATCTACTGCACGTCCGGGGACACACTGCAAGTGTCTACTATTTTTTTATCGGAATATTTTGAAATTATATCCTGAAATTCTATTAATAAAACTAAACCCATATCAAAACAAGATAATTATTGATCGTCTTCAAAATTAAGATTAAATGATTGTACATTATAACTTAACACTACACTTGGAGGAAGTGTATAAATTATGATGACATTTATCTCTGTCAATAGTGTCAACCCGCGTTCTTATAAAGTAACAATGAATAATAAATTTGTTGATTATTACATTAGAAACATCAGGCCAATTATTATGTCATACATTTTACCATTTTTCGAATATAAAAAAAATTGTTACATTTATTTTTATTTTTGTTCTGGAATTTTATTTTTCTGTCTATCGCTAAAAATATGCCGAACAGTTGTTTCCAACAAAAAAAAATATTACTTTTTTAATATATGTAGCATAATAATATACAATATATAATGAACGATTATTCATTGCCTCCATCTGTTATTATTTTCAACTAATTAACTGTTTATCAGAACAGGCACTTTAATGCATTGACCCTTAAGTAGTTGGTTTAAGCGGAAAAATCTTTGCAAACCTTGACTAATACTTTACTTTACATTCATATACGAAATAATAGTGTCTGAAACCGTAACTCAGTAATAACTGTTGAATGTGATTCATTTTGTAATGTGCTGTATGTAATGTAGTAGGTTCTTGCGGAATTTAATAGACAAAAATCCGGAAATGTCAAAAAGGATTTCTCTGTTGACTCTGCAGAACTGTAGGGATACAGAAAATTCAGAGTAATATTTCATATTCAATTTTTCGAATATTGTTATTTAGTAAATATATGGTGACTTATATAATTCAGATAAGGGAAACTCTGAGTCATTTCCACATATTTTATTACAGTATTTCCTATATGTGGAATTGATGTAGAGCCTGTCTAGATGAACCACTCGGAGGCGACAGTTACTGGCGCATAAGGGCCTGGGATTCAATGTTAAAATGTTAGTCCAGACAAGCATCTGTGGCGAGCGACTGTAGCTAAGAGACGGGATCCTAGCGACTAAGTTCCGCTGGGACCATCCCAACAACGAACAATTACTAGACCAATTTGTTTTCAAGCATTCATGATGTTATCCAGGAGTTATCCAAATTATTACAGTCCATATACAAGGATTTTTATGGTTATAATTCGAAATTTACTTAAAATAAGGCTCTAAAACGCACAAAAGGCTTTAAAAATTACAATGCGGAGGTATATACAGGGTGTCAATTTGAAAACTTTCAGAGCGAATATCTCGCAAAATAAAAAAGTTGGAAAAACGCCGTTTTGCAGAAATGTTATAGAGTTAGGGGGAACTAGAACCACCATTTTTAAGTGAGCGGGTGAGTTACCCCTTAGACGCGACACACCCCAACTTTAAAATGTCAAATGGCACTACCCCTTTTGTGATACCTCAAATGAAAGGTCTCATTTAGTAGTATTCACCTGTACAATATTTTTTTCCATTCAATACAAAAACAAAAAATTCGAATAAAACAATTTAATGATATTTTATTTGATTAGATGTTCAAAATGCATTCCATTTTGTGCTAAACAATAGTATAATCGATTTTCAAATTCTGTTCTAACATTGTGGAACACTTCTCTTGGAATATTGCTGCATTCCGTAATAATTCGTTGCCGAAGATCCTCTATTGAATCTGGTTTTGTTTTAACTACAATGAATTTCAAATGTCCCCAGAGAAAAAAGTCAAGAGGTGTTAGATCGGGAGATCTCGCCGGCCATTCGATTGGACCTCTCCGTCCAATCCATTGACCTGGAAAAGCGTCATTCAAAAATGGCCTGACTAGAAGAACGTAGTGGGGTGGTGCTCTGTCTTGCTGAAAATGTATTAAATTTTCATTCAGATTCCAGTTTCCGTCAGTGACTCACCCCTTCACTGAAATATGGTGGTTCTAGTTCCCCCTAACTCTATAACATTTGTACCAAACGGCGTTTCTCCAACTTCTTTATTTTGCGAGATATATTCGCATTGAAAGTTTTCAAATTGACACCCTGTATGTATTCTTAATAATATGAATCTAATATATTTTTTTGCTTGCACAAATCATCCCCACTTAACCTAGTAGACGTCTCGCTCTTTCTAATGCGATAGCCGAGGCGACAGCTTTATCTGTCTAACATAAAACATGAGCTAAATACTTGCATACTTGCAAGTAAATGAATGTAGTTGTTTTTCGTCGTTAGACCTTCCACATAAACCTTTTGTGTCGTCGGCTTTTGCAAACACTACCAGAGAGACTTTTTTTATTTTTTGATGAGCGCACAGTCCAGGGAAGTATCTAGGGATTGATGGAAGAGACCCCTGCAAAGGGCGCAAGAGGGAGGGGACACAAAATTAACCCTAAAATATGATGAAATTGGCGTTGAGAGTCAGTTTCCAAATTAAGAATAGCTATGGATGAAAGCTGCATAGTCTCACCAAAACAAGAATTCCAACGAGAGTGCTCTTGTGGTTATGACAAGTTAATAACGGAAATGAGAAACCGGTCAGCCTACACAAACGTGTCTTAGGTTTTTTAATTTTTATCTGGACCATCACTGCAAAAAAGGATACTTGATGATTTGGAGATCTGTGCCAAAGATTTAGGCTTCAAGAACATCAGAGACGTGGACGCCCTCGAAATAGTAAGAGAAATGGGAAGTTTCAAATTTCACATGAATGAGATGCTTAACAACTTTGCCTCGGCTTCCCATTTAGTACTATTGCAGACTATTCATAAGTATGAACTGAGAGATGTTTATATACCCTAATATTGAAATTGCATTGCGAATGTTTGCCCGTTGGCGTCGTATCGTGCGAAATAAGTGCAAGATTTTACTGACAGTGAGTTTTTTAAATCCTTATTTTCAAATGTGTTCAGAGTATGCTTCATCTTGTTTTACTCTAAAGAATCTACCTGAAATGTATGAATCTAATAGCTCTGAGTATGACTGTAGAAGTAACACATTCAGTTTATGTTTTAAGCCACCATGCCATAATTTATCAAAAGCCTGCGCAACATCGAGGAAGATGGCTGAACAGACTTCTTTGTTCTCTAATGCTTATTCAATCGCATTTGAGATTCTATGAACCTGATCTATAGTTGAATCGTTTTCTCTAAAGCCGAACTGGTAATATGGAATAAGTTTCTTTTCTTCAATAATGGGTTTCAGTCTTTTTATTAGTATTTTTTCAAACAGTTTTGATATTATAGGCAGTAGAGATATTGGCCAATATGACGAAACTTCTTTCGGAGGTTTTCCTGGTTTGGGGATCATAAGGACTTTAGCTACTTTCCACAATCTAGGGACATACCTTAGTTTGAATGAGGCATTAAACAGGTATGTAAGTTTAATTATGGCTTTCTTCGGAAGTTGTTTTAAGATTTCTCCTGTAATTAAATCAAAGCCAGAAGCTTTCTTGGGATTAATATTTGTTTTTATATCTTCTGCAATTTCCGTTGGATATAAATTAACAAATTCAATTTAAAACCATTTTACCGCAATTATTTAAAAATGTTTGTGGGTGCACTGAGCAGAGGGTATAGATTAATGAGGCACGAAAAGGGTATAGTTCGTTGCAAATTATAAGAAATGGATTTCCCAAATCACACTATAGACAGGGTCGGAATGAGAAATGTCTGAACAAAAATGTTTTTTTTTTAACATTATTACGTGACAAATTATAAGAGAAGGAATATCCAGTGTTACTGTAAATAGGAGCAAATAATTTTAGACAATTTTACAAGTACCAAAAGAGACTTTTAATTTTTATCCTACAAAATTAAATAAAATAATTTATACAAAATATCTGATTTAAGGATTACCGCTGTTATCATTTTCACTTAAATCCACGTCACTACTTTCAGCTACGTTAATGATGAATCTTTGTAGAGTCCTTATTAAATATTTATTCTCAATAGCAATAACATGTTTAATCACGTTTGCTCAATGTACATTAGTAATTTTATTAAATGCATATTTTATTAAATTAATAACATTCTTACTTGATTTAGGACTAATATTGTTATGAATACGTTTTTTTAATTAAGCTCATAATTCTATGGGGTTAAAAATGCAATATTAAGGGGGCAACCCCAGAATGTTGTATCCATGACTTTTTATAACGTTATCTACTACATACTCATTGGTAAAATGTCCAACTTCTAAAACTTCTAGTAGCTGCTTTTTAGTACAAGGCTCTTTAAAATATAAATCATTTTCTATTAAAAATTGTTGGATCACAGGTTTAGTTGAACTTTTGGTTGGAATTTTGCGAACTAATCTGGAATGATATTATATAACACAATAACACTGTTGTTCTGTATTTTTGAAATCAAATTATATTCTATCCATTTTTCAAATAAATCTTCATCAATATCTAGATAATACTCTAGACCACATTTTTTTATATGCTTAGCCGATAACAGAGCATCCTCCACCCAACCATATGCTCCTCCACAATGTAAGATATATATTCTTTTACCCCCAGTACATTAGCTACGCAGTTTTTACCATCAGACCAACTTATTTTGTAATTTTATGAGTGTCAACCCAAGATTCTTCCAAATAATACAGTTATCATTTTGTTTTTTAGTTTTCATTCGTTTGCTTAAATTTGGGAAGTTGTTTGCATCATACATGGCATATAATGTTTGTCTGAATGGTTCCAATAAATGCTTTGGTATGCAACGAGAAGAACCGGAATCGTTTCGCGAATGTTGAGGTTCTCCTCCATTTTTTATAATTTTAGCTACTAATGAAATAGAAATATTAGTTAAAAATTTTGTCGACTCCATATTAATCAACAAATCCTGCCAAAAAACTGTTTATAACCTATGCACACAGTTTAATAAGAAAATAGATAAAACATTCACTATTGTATACGTTCAGAACAACTTGTTTCATCCACCAATGTATGAGTGCGCTTTTCTTTATCAAAGCCGGCACATCCACATTAATTTCAGAAATTAATTCATCACTTTCTAACTCCATTATTTTAACAACACAAACTATATCGACAAACTACAAAACAGAAATAAATCAGGTTAACGATGGTCGATGGTCAGTTCAACCCTGTCCTTTCAATTGCGCAGAGCATTACAACAGTACCTCTATACAACAAGAGCATTTAATTGTGACACTTATTGACTACTAACTTATTCAATATCTAAGGGTCACAATTGTTTGTTAAAATTCGGACCGCTGTCAATAACTACAGTTATCAGCGCGGGTAAAACAACTGGGTTTTTCCAAATCTTATAATTTGCAACGAACTATAGTTATAGTGGGGGAGGGGGGCACAGATATTTTTGCCAAGGGCACAGGGATACAAAGGTACGTCCCTTGGGCACACTATTGAGCAACATGACATTCGATGCTAATCGATTCATCGTAGAAATATAACAACGAATAGCATCAGCAGTTCGAAATATTACAGCAAAAGAGTTTTAAGAAGTAAATAATGGGAAGAAATTTGTAAAATGTTCATTGACAATAATTATGATATTGAAGACCTTACTGCAAGAAGGGAGCAGCTCCATTTTGGTAAAATTTTAGTAATTTTTCTGTAAAACTAGACTTAATCGATTCTTGTAAGAAATAGGCAGCTGCAATGATAAATGCCAAAATTATTAAACTTTTTGACTTGTCTCCGAAATAGTTTGATGCAAGAAGAATGCAAATCCGGAGCTGCCTCCTTGTATAATGATTTTTATTAATTTTTCAATATTATTATTAATCAAAATTTTTTGAAACCATGTTTTTACTTCATAATAAGTGCAAAGAGTGCCTTCTTTTAACTTTGGTGCGAGAAGAGATTGCTCCAATTATTATTCTTTTTTATTTTGTCTTTCAATCAAAGGTATATCTCAAAAAAAATCGTAAATATGTCACCATTTGATTAGAGGGATATATTATTGTTAAAACAAGCGACAATTTTTATTAAACTTTTTTTTTTCTGATTTCCCAAAAGTAAACAAAAATGGAGCTGTCCCTTTCTTGCAGCAAGGTCCTCAATTATGGAATGACAAAATACGTTCAAATGTATTTGGGTGCGTCCAAATTCTTACGAGAAGCATTAGGGTGCGTATACATTTGCGAACCGTTCCTAAACCGTTTATTTAAATTATTTTCACAACTAACGTTTAGAAATCCATGGAAAAGAAAGGAACCATCTGCTAACCACTGTTACTTATTTAACAACCAGTGCGTGTACTTACTGTTCTTTCCCTAAGTAAACTACGCTTTAGTGATGGCTAGTTTATGCAAGAATAAGAGAAAACCTTTATGAAAAAAATTTCATTTAATCCCTGCGTTATTATAAGTTTATTAAGTGTTATTTTTGAAAATTTTATTGACCACTTAAAAATAAAAATATTTTCTGATCATTTTTGTAACTTAAATTTAAAAATCTCCCAAAATCACTAACTTTAGGTATAGGGTACACTTAACTCAAATGAAAAAGTGTACTTTTAAAAGATGATATAGAAATAAAAAATGAGAAAATTATGTATTTAAATTTTGGCATAAAATTTGATTAACAGCGAAAAATTACGGCTGCAAAGAGAATTGGTTTTCAATAATTGGTTCTTCTACGGAAGGCGGGTTCAGACCAGATGTTTGGGAGGGGAGCTTTTACATAAATGAACCGAGAAGTATGGTGAGGGAGTATTTACACACAGTTTTTTTATATTTGGGTAAACGTAAGCCCCCCATCCTGCCCCTCTCCGTGGATCCGCGCTTGCAGTATATACCATATACAAGTCTTTGAAGTCAATTCGATTTTCATATAAAACTGGTTTGGTAATATTAGGTTGAAATACCCTCTGCCACTCCATACTACTTCTTTCATTGGTTCGCAGATATGTTAATTTCAGCACTTATTTCCTTCCAAGCTTCTTTTAAATTTTTCCTAAAATGGTCTTTATATGTTTATGATCCTACAATAATTGTTTGTTTTTGTAAATATCAATAAGTTTGAATAACTTTCATCTGGCTCCTCCATAAATGAATTACAAAACAGTCCAGTCAAATGAAATATAATTAAATAAAATTAACTCTGGAGCCTAGAGAATATTACCAAGATGAGACACTACATTCATATCGTAAAAATTCGCTATGGCCTTTTCCCTTTAAATTCACGTTGTTATCGATGGAAATATTACACTTTGCCGTCCCAAAGTAAACTGCGAATGCTTTTCCTTTGTTATCGTCAAAAAAAGCCCGTCACAAATGGTTCGTTCTGCGCTTGAAACTTGAAATCATGAGAATTAGCGATTCGCGAACGGTTCGCAAATTAATACTCACCTTGGAATAAGTGATTTCTCGTTTGAGTCCATGTAATGACAACATTAGCATACCATGGAATAGTGTTACTCTGTAGCTAGTACGTCCACACGAACTATCAGTGATCGTTCTAGGCAATCTAGGCAGTGGTCGTCAAAATAATAATATAAAAAAGATACATTACGCAGATTGATACTACGTTACAGTGACATATTGTTTACGAATTTTAGGTATCAGCTGATCGAAAACAGAGCGCAAAATAAATTTAAATCTGTTTATAGCCAATCAAATAGTCATATTCTACACGTCATGCGCGAACTAGAGATTTCGTAGGCTAAGTATCAAACTTCTGTAATTTTTTGTAACATGGTTCGTCAACTGTGTTGCCTTGTGGAGATACGTAGCAGGAGCAGCTTAATACAGGTAAAAGCTTCAGTTTTAAACTAATAACAAAATTGTTCCAAAATTAAGCAAATTAGGCATTCCAACGACCTGTCCAAATGGCTACCAGTGGGGACTGACAGTTTACATATATAGTTATATAGATTGCTCAAAGCTGGTCGTTTGCGAGCGGCCATATTGTGTGGCAAATATTTATTAATTTGAATCGGTTTAGCAAAAATGTGGTTTAAAACCAATTTTCAGCCTTTAGATATATAAAATATAATAATTGCTTACATTTTTACTTCAAGGCATAAGCTTATGTTTATTTTAAAAAATATGGATGATCAATCTATGTAACTATCTATTTCATTGACCTTGTCAAATCAACAGGCCTACAGGGTTGCCATAATTTTGCCATATCATAACCTGTCAAAACCCACTGGTAGCCATTCAGTTTGGAATGCCTAATACTAACACAATGAAGTTTTTGATTTGTGGCAAAATACTTAAAAGGCTATTAATGTATTTCATCAGTAATATAGCATATTTTTTAAAAAGGTATACAGCTTTTTCTATTGAAATAAACAGTTTCAACTCCAGCAATACTCAGTTTAAATAGATAATACAGTTTAAATTGCTTGAAACAAATATAGGTTGTCCTGTATAATTCCTATTTGTTGTGAACTTGGTTTTGATCTGTTTCTCATTCGGCTTTCATTTCTATTTCGTGGAATAAAAGTGCTTCCACAAATTAAATAACAAGCTCGAGAATTCGATATTTAAATAAAATTTCGGGACCGAAAATGTAGGTTATTACTAGTTACTCGTCATGCGCAATTGATGTAGCTTATACCTATATTTAGCTGCACCTCTCGTGGCCGGTATACTGAATATGACGCCAGGTTTGGTTCTTCTGGACTGCCCCTTAGAGTTTCCTTTATCTAACTGAAGATGACCAGATTTGAGCAGTTGGAATCCTTCTTTGTTTACTTATATGGGATGCCAATTTAGAAACTTACAATGGCTATATCTAATTAATTAAATATGATATCAGAAAATGCTAAATATGGTTTCTAGGAAATGGAGAGGGAACTTAAATAACAAAATGTAGAATTCACCCTGTCAATCCCCTAAGCATCACCTACCTCAATATAAAAAATAAATAGTGACCCCCATTATTTATCATTTAAAAGCTAATACAAAATTTTCAATAGTATAACAATTCAAATAATAAATTTCATACCGAAGTACTTCCCTCCGAGGTATGAATCCGATTTTACTCACAATCTACTATTAGTAATTTTATATAAGTTTCAAATAATAAATATCGGTAATAATTTCTATCATAATTTTATAAATTTTTCTGTGAGGCCGATGCTAGGAAATATAACAAGTTGGTTGATTCGATTGAACGACACTTTTAATAGTAATTATATATGCAATACTGACACAATTTACATTGATCCAATAATATTAGAATTAATAACATTTTATTATGCAGTGACACACCTTTAAATGTGCCATTATTGTTTCACTAAAATTATAAAAGTCAGCTTACTTTCTCGTACTATTTAAAATATGCCACTGTTGAGTCTTTTTACGTTCTCTGCGATGGTCACTGACTTGTGCCGGTATTGCCGCGTCATAGTTAATAAACGCGCGAAATTCAATCGTGGCCCTTGTTTTATCTAGCGTTACCAAAATAAGATAAACATGTGCCACTAATGTTGGTTGGTAAAACAAGAAATTGCGAGTTATGGTACACTTAACCAAAAATGGCAGTTTTTAGAGATGTGCCAGTATTGCACCGAGTGAGCGACAGGTATCTTCGTTAAAGTTTAGTATCTTAAATTATGATATAAATTAATATTAATACTATTATTTGAAACTTATATGAAATAGGAAATTGTGAGTAAAACCATATACAAACCTCGAAATAACTCTTTCTAGCCTAGTGTCTGTAGCTAACCTCGGTGCTTTACACCTCGCTAATATAACTTAACGCTCGGCTGCAATATGTAATACACTATTTAATATTTCTAGAACAGGAGTACAAAATAAATTGTTTTTATTAGGTTTTACTTTTCTGATATTATCTTTAGTTAAGCAATTGTAAGCAACTGTAAGTTTTTAATTTATTACTTCTCATAATTGTTTCTACCTAAAGGTGCAAGATCAATCAATAAAATGGATTAAACTGGACATGTGGCCATGATAATAATTTTATTGGCAATATTTAAAAATAAGAGAGTAAAGAACTTTTGTGCATAGGTCCTCTAGGTAGTCTTGGGAAAGGTGGAAAAGCTTGGTTGGCTTTACTTGCTACTTTTTTAATAATTCATATTTTCTTTTTAAGCTGTATAATAAAAAAAAATCAAACTTGTGACCTTTCTCAAAGAAATAGTTATTTAGAAAAAAACGTAGGTGATGTGTCTGCTACATATTTATCATCATTGAGTTTTTAAATAATTCTTACAGTTATTTAGTCCAGATTCTCTGTGTACCTTTAAGGTACCATAAATGTATTACATTTTTATAGTTTGGAATACTTAAATTGTTTCTCTAAAACCATAAGGTATTTTTAAGTAAAAAATTAAGAGTACCCAGGCCTAATAATAAAAAAAAATATTTATATTTTTTTTTGAATATTTTACACAAAAACTGCTTATAGAATAACTTACTCTGAATTTTCTGTATATTCAAATTAGAATAAATTCCAGTAATCAAAAAGTCTAGAACTAGTTCACCTTCCCAAAAATAAACGTAACTTTTTACTCTAAGTATGAACATTTAAACATATTCTACTTCTTTTCTATACATTCTGAGTACACATACAAAAATGTCAAAGAAAAATCAATCTCGGATTTTATATAATTGCTTACCGTAACATCGCAACAAAAGAACATACCAAAGTTATTTTTTTAACGAGTTGATTTTTCAATTATTTCGAATTGGATATTTTTATTTAATGTCATTTGTGTGAAAAACCTTAATTTCTGTTTAGAATTTTATTTGCATTTTACAAATATTAAAAGATGAACAAAACCACAACAATTTTAAATGAGGTTATGTTATTAAAACTTGGAAAAGACTTTTAAATAGTCACTGAAAGTCAGAGGCACGGTCAATTATGCCAATGAAAACTTCGTTTTAATTGCCGGCGTGAATGTCTGCCTTCCAAAAGCTGAATTAAACACTTCTAAGATTACTTAAATGTATAGGCTTGCTATTTATCTGTAGGGAATAATATAAACAACTGTTTTTTGACTAGAGGTGTATTATAATCGCTGTTTTGTTAGACCAAAAGCAAGCTGTTAGTACTTTTTACACACCTGCACAATTAGTTGTCATGAAAATAGACTAGACACACGTTTGGTGTGGAGAACAATACAAGAAATCAATAAATTACTATAGGTCATTCACTGAATTTACACCCATATCGGATTAAGAAATACATGAAAGATTTGACTCGCGCGCACTACGATCGGTTTGCTTAGAATCGACAAAATTGCAAATCGCATCTGTTTTTGAGTTGTAAATCCCGATGAGTAACCGATCAGGCAACTATTGCGCTACGCGCTCAGGGTAGGACCCGCTCTTTGATTTTTTTTATAATGGCTCTATTTTGTTTATTATAATTTTTTTAGAAAAATTAAATCTGCCAATCGCTCTCAAATTATGCGAACTACCACCTCTACAAATTTGGACGCCAAGTTCGGAAACACCCTGTATATTAAACAGTGATTATTATAAATAATTGTCTTTTGACATACCTATAAATCTTCAGCATCACTCTCAAAATTGATGTCACTAGGTCGCTGTCATCATTAAGGGATATAATTATAGGGTTAATTTCGTGTATCCTGTTTTCACGTGTCCACCAGTCGTCAATTAATTTATCACATTTTTGAACACTTTTTTGCCAAATTGATTTTATATTTTCATCTTGCCATATTCTTTTCGTCCCACCTTTGGAAAATATCGAGGTTTCATCCAAATGTATAAACGAAGCTCCATTCTCTTTTAAATGAGTGTATTCTCTTAAAAAATGTATTCTTTTGTGAACAACATTATTTTTTTCACATAAAGCTTTTCTATTATCTTCTTTCTTAAATTTGAAACCTATTTCCTTAAGCAACTTCCAAAGACTTGTTCTGCCAAATTCACCAATTTGTATTTTTCTTAAGTTAGCCAGCAATGTGTCTAAGTTGACATGTTACTTTTTGCACGCATTTCATACACCATATCACGAATACGAAATTTTGTCCCACCAGATATATCCGACGTTTTCAGTTTTTTACAAGGTGTGTATTTTTTCTTTTTTTTTGCTCTAGCCACTTTTGACGTTTTTCAAAACATATTTTAATTTTGAATCACTAATACCGAGAGGTGTACAGACGCGTTCATGCACACTCACTACTGGCTTTATCTCCGTTATCTTTTTCCACCGTGAAACACTTATGTAGATTACAAATTAAGTCATTTACACGTAACACGCGCTTCGGCATTTTCAGTTTCGACATACGTTCTCTTCGAAATCCAAAACTGATCTAAATAATTTAGCACAATTAGTCCTATAACATCAGTACAAAAATAGAACATTTTTAGACCTGAGAAGGGGACTTCCGGAAATTCGTGACCATAAAGCGTTTATTGTATTCGGGGAAAATGGTATTACCATAAACAATGTCCAAACCAAAATTAAAAATATTTTAATTTTTTCGTGTATTACTTTAGTAATTTAATTTTAATAAACATAATTACATACTATATAAGTATTGAATAATTAAAATATACCCACCGGAGGACTACGCTTATTTTACTCAACTACCTGATGCTAAATTATCCTGTAGACCGGCTCAGTCGTGCATCTGTTTCTTAATCCGATATGGGTGTAAATTCAGTGAATTACCTATACTTTATTTTTATATTACTTGACCCCGTCAGATACAATAAATTTACCCGTATATTCCGGCATGTCATGCATCCTTGTTTTTGAAAAAAGTAAATATATTATTGCTCAATATGAATAGATGTTCTTATTGAATAATTCTTTTTACGGCATTAAATAAATAAATAAAATCCAAAATTCAAAACTCAACATAAAATTGGGATATTAAACAGTATTAAAAATCATCACCCTAGGGTGCCTGAAAATTTAAGAGTACAAAACCAATAAAATGTTAGTTAAATTATACACTGAGCACGTAAAGGTTGGAACAAATTCGTTAAAAGCTTGATATGGCCATTGGGGAAAAAAGCAATTTTCTTTTTCAGTTGCGCATTTTTTGGTCTACTTATATTTTTGATGACGTCATCACTGTTCGAGTTATGACGTCATTATAATTTTTTTTTTAAATGACAATAGACTATTTTGGTAATATACTGTTGTAAATTTTTGTTTATTAGGTTACCTATATTGTTTTTTAAGAAGTTGGTATGACTGAAATGTCAGTTGAGGAAGAGTGGAAAGAGAGTGAACATCGGAAGCGTGAGAAGTCGAGGTGGAGTCCATAAAAAACTATTTTTTTAACGTTATTGTTATATTTCTTTGTGTTAATACGTATCTAGTTTATTTTTGAAGTGCCGTATTCTCTAATTATCACCCTTAATGGCCTTACCCTAAAGCATCTTGACGAGAACCTAAGTTTGGCTAAAGCCCCGAAAAAAAAAAGCCAACAATACCTTTAAAAAGAACGCATTTTTCTGTGTATAGCAGTCATATTTTCTTTTATTACATAACCTTTTGTTCGAGAAATGAAAGATATTTATTTTCATTCTAATAATGTAATTTATAAAAATGACAACAGGACTAAATAAACCTACAACCTATTAAATTAAGCGCTTAAATTGCAAGGCTCAATAGTATTAGGTTTGTTAACGTAAACTTTTGACTTAAGGTGTCCCCACAACAAAATCTAGTGGGTTTAGATCAGGAGATCTAGCTGGCCACTCTAAAAATCCTCGTCTGCCAATCCATCTATTGGGAAACATATCTAGGTATTCACTTACATGTCGTGCGTAAAGCGGTGGCGCTCCATCTTGCTAGTACTATAGTGAATTGTTGGGTAGCTGAGGATTTTGATGATGTGGGTACAGAACCGCAAATGCGGAAATTATGTGATGTTGCAGTAAATCCAAATATTTGTCACCGTTCAATGAACCGTCAATAAAAAAGGTCCCACAATTGTATTATCAACTATTCCCGCCCACACGTTGACTCTCTGTGGATACTGAGTGTGCCCTTCCAGTGAGAGTTCTCTGGTGCCCTTTACCTACAATTATGCTTATTTACTGTACCATTTAAGCAGAAGGTCTAAGAAAGCACATTGCTGTTACTTGCACTTTATGCGGATGCCACTTATTCTTTTTTATGCATTTTAAAACAGATGTTTGACACATTTCTTGCTCCAGTGCAACTTAACGAGTAGGTTTATCAGGATTTTCTTGCAATGATTATAATAATACATCCAATTGTTGATCTCCCGTAACGCCTGGACGACCTTCCTTATAATTATCACCGACATTGCCAAAATTTCTAAATTTTGCTTCGACTTTGCTCACCGTCTAACGTGTAATAGGTCTCTTGGGATATTTATTGTTAAATAAGTTACAAACTTCAGCTTGCGTATGGGCCTTATCTCCATAACCTATCATCATTAAAATCCATATGCGTTGCTTTTCGCTTAAACAGGCCATGATGTCGATAACTTATTTATACCACAATTATTTGATAACTAACTATTATTGTGAAGTCGAATTATTGTAAATGAGACATGTTCTTAGAAAAAATTTAAACCGATAACAAGTAATTTTAAAAAGTATTTACAGTCAGTGTCACCGCGGAACGAAAATAAGAAACATGCGTATTTTATTATCCCTGAATTAATTTCTGGAAATGTTTTTATGTAACATAAGAAAAAATATGCCATCCATACACAGAAAAATGCGTTATTTTTAAAGGTATTATCAAAATATGGTATTGCCATATAAAAAAAATGATGACGTCATAACTCGAACAGTGATGACGTCATCAAAAATATAAGTAGACCAAAAAAGGCGCAACTGAAAAAGAAAATCGACCTGTCTGAGCTTTTTTCCCCGATGGTTATATCAAGCTTTTAACGAATTTGCTCCAACTTTAAGTGCTCACTGTATACATATAAAATATTTTATTCTTAGAATTTGTTTAATAATAAAATAAAAAGAATTCTTCATCTTCTAGAATACAGACAGTTTTTCAAGTGGTAGTTCAAGTTCTTTCTATGAACATAGAGAAGTTAAATTTCTAAACTGTCCCTAAATCGTTAATACCTCATTTTGTAAGCATACAATAGATATACCAAATATTATCTAAAATTGAATTGGATGATGCGTTTCTTCTCAAAATGAATCTGGCACTATTAAAATAAAAACTATAACAAAACAGATAAATAGCGTACATTATACACTCTATAATGCTGTTCTTATTGATTATGGTAAGAAAAAACAAAGAATGTGATAATCATTGTGATAAAGAAACAACTAGCTGGTCTAGAAGAAAACTTTCCAACTTCGTAAAAATCTTAATTATGTACTTTAAATGAGGCAGGTCCTAAAAAATAACAAAAAAAATGGAATAGATTACTAATTGAACTAATTTATGCTATCTCCTTTTACAAAGTTCAATTTTCTCTGATATTTACTAAAATAAATGAATAAATAAAAATATCCAATCCACGCATACAATCAAACCAAAAATGTGTACCACTTGCCAGTACATGTCTGAAATTATATTAAGGTGTCTAAATCTTTGACAGTAAAAAACTAGCTACCTACATATTTAGGACCACACAGTTGAACTAACAGGGTTAACCATATAAGATGTGTTTCCAAATAAGACTGCTTAGAGAATGACATGTAGGAAGGTATAAAGACATGAGCGGGTTAATTTTGCCCTATTGTTATGCTTAATATCCGAGTTCAACGTAAGTACTCATCGTTTGTGAAAATGGTTGAATAAAGAAGTTCATGTTTTTAAGGTGTTTTTCATTATTTCATTCCTCTTCCTTTAATTTCCCGCTACGTAGATTCGATAAATAATGAACTAAATTCGTTAAATATAGGACGAAATTATGAAGAAGTAAATTTGTGAAAAACTGTAGAAAGGAATACATCGAAGATAGGATGGTTCTAAACCTACGGAAGAACCTGGAATAGGAATGTAAGGTCCTGAAACCAGGCACTCGTGAAAGTTTGGTTACATATTCAGGCATCTTCCAGCCAAACATTCAAATAATTTGAGTTTAACATTGATAATAGCTATAGCAGGCAAAAAAATATTGTGTCCCATAGATTAGCTTTAAGGTAATTAGTTTAAAGATGGGAACTCGAACATTCCTGAATACCATATCGCATACCACCCAGTAAATTACGCTAACAAAATGTTTTTTAATAAGGATTTTTAAATGTGATTAGAACAATTGTATTGCAAGAGCCATTTGTATTGCATTTTAGATCTTTAAGGAGACTTAGACGTTAGTTCAGAAAGTTTTTGTCAAGTCGTAATTATTATCCAGTAAAGTACGAAACATAATATTTCACCTTTATATGTTTATTATTCTCATTAATTATATTTCACCAAAAGTGCTGCCTTATTTCAGTAGGTAAAGATCACTTGCCAAGTCAACAAAAAAGCGTAAAAAATATGGCCGCCTTAGAGATGTTGCTAAGAAGCTAAGGGCCTCGACGTTTGAAACCGGAAAAAGCTGCCAATGCAAGCGGTATAGATGCTTGGAGAATATTTCTGTCGCCGAACAAAGTGAGTTAATAAGACAATTTAATAATATTGGACGTGAGAATAGTCATGATGCCCAAAATAGTTACTTATCTGGCCTTATCTCATCACGACCTGTTTTTCGACGAAGGCCAAGGCAAAATAAAGATGATGCTAGATTGAATGAAAGCTATAGCTACAAAGTAAGAGTTATAAGGAATGGCAGAGCAGAAGAGGTGCCAGTATGTTTTAAAGCATTTCAATCACTTTGGAATTAAAGCCTTTTGAACAGATACAATCAAAACATCTTTAAGAACAACTGGCGAGCCGCCGATTGATGGAAGGGGAAGGCATACCAATAGACCTCATAAGATGTCTGAACAAACCTGTGAGTTGTTATTGCAGGGACGTAAAGCGCACTACAGCTTGAAGAACTCTAACAGAGTATACCTCCCGGAAGATATGAATGTTAAAAAGCTTCTTGCATTATTTTTGACTAAACATGCAGCCCCATATTGAGATGTGTTATGAAACGTTCAGGAAAATCTTCGTGCCAGAGTTCAACATCGCATTCGGTTATCCACGAACCGAAACGTGATGTTGATGTGATGAGCAGAAAGCCAAAATTACTGAGCTGGATAGGAAAATTGCCGCTGAAAAAAGTGATGACAAAAAGGTAAAGTTAGACAAGGAAGGTAGGAAGCTAGAAACTGAAAAGATACTTCATTTGAAGAGAGTAGATCGGTTCTATGAATTGAAAAGGCGTGAAAAAACTGAAGCTACTCCGAATATAACTTCTGCTGGAGTGTACTTCAGAAGACAGCTGTTCTATATTTTCAATGTGCATATTTTGTCAACTGGTGCTTCAGTAATGTACACCTACGACCAAACCGTCGCAAAGAAAGGGTCAGATGATGTTGCCTTAATGCTCTATCATTTTTTCAACACCTACCTGGATCCTGCTGTTAAGAAACTTTATATCTTCGCCGATTCGTACGGGGACAAAACAAAAACCACACAATATCCAGTTTCTCCACTAAGTAACTGCTGATCTAAAAAGATTTGACACTGTGACAATCACTTACCCAGTGCGCGGCTATTCCTTCATGGAGCCCGACAAAAACATGGGGTTGATCCCCAAAAGTGCTAAGGCCGAAACTCCAGATGGCTGGAGAGAGGTTATAGAAGCCGCCCGAACCAAGCCGTATCCGTTTGTTGTGGTATCATGTGAACAAGTTATGTTTAAAGGATGGGGCAATTTTTGTCCTCCAAGTTGTACAAGAAAAAGTTCCAGATCTTCAAGAACCCAACCAGCTCTATCATAGCCATATACCTCTGCTCAAAGAAAAGTGTGCCGATCTAAAAGTTCTAATGAAATTCTGTGAAGAAGAGGGATCTAAAGAGTACTACTAACTCTGCTAACCGGCCTGTACCAGAACCAGAATCAGATGATGTGCCTGATGATCAAAGTGATTTTTAGAAATCAGATTATTTCAGTCTTTAGTTTACGGATTGTCTTATTCTTTATATTATTTATCATGTAGAAATGCCTATAATAGCGAAATAAAGAATTTAAAAAATATAGTTTTTTTCTGTCGAGAAGAAAGACCAACTCAGTCATCATTTTGTTTAAATAAAAAATAACCAACTACAAAATAAAAAATACAATCATAACATTACTTTAGCTATTAAAAAAAAGTACATATCGAACTAAATATAAAAAAATATTTGTCTGGAAAAGCTTCAAAAGCGTCGGATTTCTATCGTTTTAAATTTTGTTTTCTTTCTCCTGAAAATTATCATTTTTGGACTGTTGGTTTTTGCCCTGTACCCTTCAATTATTAATTACACTTGATATTTACTGAATTTTATGTCTATTTGTTATGTTAAATTTTGATGAGAAACTGATGTCAAATTTACTGAACCAACCGCCAAGTTTTAAATTGGTATTTTTATCAATAGAGAAAAACTAGAGATAGGATTTTTAAAGTAATTTGGCTATGGGGTCTGAAGTATCAATTCATTTTGGAAAAGAGGTCTCTTGCTCAAAATAGTTTTGATCGTTATTTTACTCTCTGAAATGTTATTATTTACCTCACAAGTTTATTTTACTTTAAATTCTATTTACTGTATTTGGCCTTTTTCCTCTAGTAGTAAAAGTGATCGTCTAGTTAATTAATTTATAATTAATATATACCCACGTTGTGATAATGTTAATTACGATAAACCGGGATTCGATGCAAAATTTGGTTCAAATTGATAAATAAAACCAGACAAATTTATATTTAAACTCTCATTTTTTATACTTTAAATGTGATGCAATAATTAGCAAAGTATATTACAATTGGTACTATTTTCTGAGATCTCACTTGAGTCCCGTTCATTTGCTATCAAAGATATATTTTATTTAGGTTGATGATCAACGGAATTAACGAACATCGTCAATTCGCCAGTTGGTTAACTATTGTGTTAATATTTATGTTCTTATTTAGGTTGATGACCAACGGAGTTAACGAACAGCGCCAATTCGCCAGTTGGTTAACTACTGGGTTGACGTTGATTTGATTCTATTCTAGATGTACACAGGATGTACCCTCTTAGGTACATTTCGACGAGTATAGAGGGAGGTTATGACCAACGGAAATAACAAACAGCGCCAATTTGCCAGTTGGTTACTTTCCTATGTTGATTTTACATACAGTTTGTTTCAAACCTTGTAGAATGGGTGGCTTAGCGTATAGGTGTCCCCCCTTGAGCTAAGGAACAGTGTAATCACCAGTTGGTTAATTTACTATTAAACTTTACCATCTTGGTTTGTACAATTTATCCAAGGTAGCACGTCCCTGTATATTTCTAAAATATTGATTTTTATAATTTCTATTGAATTAACTTAATACAACCCTGTATATTTTTTTATATCCCAGATAGCACAAAGTCGTCTAGCATAAGACATTACAGACGTCTTTAAGAAGTCTGGTATTTCCTGAAAGACTTCTTTAAGATGCCTTAGAAGACATTTTTAAGACGTCTTATTAATGGCCTTGTGAAGCTTTAAATAAGCTATAAATAAGACGTCTTTAAGACTACTTATTAATAGCTTATAATGGTCTTGTGAAGCCATAAATAAGACATCTTATTAATGGCTTATAATGGTCTTGTGAAACTTTAAATAAGCCATAAATAAGACGTCTTTAAGATGACTTATTAATAGCTTATAATGGTCTTGTAAAGCCATAAATAAGACGTCTTTAAGATATCTTATGAACGGAGGACGTCGGATACCTTGGTTATTAAAATATTAGTAGAAGAATCTTGCAGGTTATAAAGAATGCAAAAAATAGAATTAAAAATATTTATTGATAAAATATCTATTAATCACAGGTCACTAAGAGTTATTTTGTTTGTAGCGCATTCGATCACTACTCTTTAGCCATAACTGGATTGATTTTTCTATTTCTCTTTGATTTGTAGTTGCCTCCTAAAAAGAAATTTAGTTAAGAGCATCTAGTCACAAAAAAATATACTTTGCAAAAGTTAGTAAAACAAATAAAACAAAAAAAAATAATTTCTTAGAATTTTAAATCAAAGAATTTTTATAATCATTTAATGCAATATGAGCTATTATGCTTAATCGCCTACTTTCACAATTTTACTTTAACTTCACTCAAAATGGCTATCTAATAAGGGGTTTTTTATATTAATAGCTCTCAAAATCACCATAAAAACAAAATAATAACTGACGAATATCTGAATTAGATCTTATATTAAGATGTGTACTTTTAAATTAATTCAATTATTCTTACTTAATGTTCTATGTACATAAACAAATATTCATTTATTACCTGTATTCCAGGAACGTGCTACATCGGTAACAGAAACTATTCTTCCCTTTCTGGTTTTTGTCCCATATTATTTAAGTAGAAAGACACAAATGCTCAAAATAACCCAAAGACGCTTTTGGTGGCTATAATCGCGCAGGTACGCAATAAAATAATCAATAATCCACAATAAGCTTGGGCCATACAAATTTTTGACTTGGGCTTGAATGTACTTCTTCTTATTTTCTTCGTTTTAATATTCTTCTCCAAATATTACACTAAATATTTTGTTTAATTTTGTATACTTTTTAAAGTCGGATGGTCACTTTTATACTAGATATTTTGTTATTTTTATGGGACTTCTGGGCTCCCGATTCGGAGACCGCCATTTCAATGTTGCCACGACGGTGTCCGAATCGGAAGTCTGGCTTGAATGTAATGTTAAGTCAAACGTCAAACTTCACTTCATTTGATTCTTGATAAACAGTGCAAGTTTCAGTCCGACTGAAAGACGTTTATAAGACGTCTTTGAGCTTTCACATTAATATATGGATTTGGCAAGACGTCTTAAGAACGTCTTTGAGCTTTCACATTAATACGTCTGAATTATGGCTTTTGCAAGACGTCTTAATAACGTCCTAGGACATTGAGACCAAACCAAGACACAAAAAAGACGTCTCTTAGACGTCGTGTGCTATCTGGGATTATTATAATTTCTATTGAAATAACTTCATATAACCCTGTATATTTCTTAATATTGATTTTTATAATTTCTACTGAAATACTCAAAATTTCACCCATCTAAAACAGATGTTTATCCTAAATGTCTGTCGAGGTGTATGACCTGAAGGTTATGTGGTTTATAGGCCTTTTCTCCATGTGATGAGCGCAAGCGCAGCCGCCATGTTGAAATAGAGCCAATTCAAAATTTTCGTACTGTTTTGATCAATAGCTGGAAAAGCAATATTATCTCTACATACAAATAAATCATTAGAAAAAATCGTTGATGGTGATTTACATTTTTATAACTCTGTGGAAACACATAGATATGAGCAATTAAAAAGGTTCTTAAAGTGACGTGGACGTTCGGAACAAGGAAAAAAAGTGTGGTGATTAAAAGGTTAGGTTTCAATACATATTAACTGTAAAAAATGAATGAAAACAAATAATACTTATAACTCGATTCTAATTAATTATGCCAACTATTAATAATTGCAAAAAACACATGAAAGTTAATCACGGGTATAATTAATAAGATTGAAAAATTATTTAAAATTTTAAGGATCAACATGACATTTTTAATAATATTACTGTGTATACACCGAAGTAGTATTTAATATTAAAAAATATTGTGTAATACCAGACAAGGATTTTCTTCTGTTGAACCACTTTCTCCGTAAATCCAAATATAATTATCTATAGTAACATCATCCATCAATTGATCGAAAACCTTTGTCACTTCGACCACATTTTTCACTTATATTGCTCATTTTGAACATGTTTTAATATGGATTTTGCCTAATGAGTTGTGGTTTTTTACGATATTGCAGGCAAGTCTTTTTATAAAATAATAATTTATACCGTTTGTCACTTTTACATACTCATAACAATACCGTTTAGTTTTTCCTTTCCGTAAAGATAACACAATTAATTGATTGCAAAAATTAATTTTTCAATTAAGACACTTATTACTTTACTTTTTTTATTCCATTTTTTAAACGAATACACTTAAAATTAATATTTATCTATTATGATTTTTTTCACGTGGATATTTTAACATGCTTGTTTACAAAAAATAACAGTACGAAAAAGATGGCTGATACTGACGCATGCGCACAAAAAAATATGTGATGAAAAGGTCTATTGGTTACATTGCAGAAAATGTCAAGCCCTCCTTTAAACGAAACCCCAGTGATACCTCAAAAAAAGTTACATAAATCTTTTGACTCGCCATTGAAAATACAGACATTAGGATTATACAGGGTGTTTCCGAACTTGGCGTCCAAATTTGTATGGGTGGTAGTTCGCATAATTTGAGAGTGATTGGCAGATTTCATTTTTCTAAAAAAATTATAATAAACAAAATAGAGCCATTATAAAAAAAAATCAAAGAGCGGGTCCTACCCTGAGCGCGTAGCGCAATAGTCGCTTGATCGGTTACTCATCGGGATTTAGAACTGAAAAACAGGTGCGATTTGCAATTTTGTCGATTCTAAGCGTAGCGCGCGCGAGTCGAGTTGATCCCGTCCCCGTGCAGGACCGTACCTGTTTAAAATTTTTAATTAAATTTTAATTATTTTTATTTTAAATATTTTGGAAAAATGAAATCGGCGAATTGGTCTCAAATTATGCGAACTACCACCCCTACAAATTTGGACGCCAAGTTCGGAAACACCCTGTATACTAATTTCATCTAGCGTTGTGGCGGCGTAGATTTAGGTACGTCGCAGCGTTGACCGTCACCTTGCGTCGAGGCGACTAGCGTCATGGTTGAGAGGAAGGTATTTAATACGGTACCTACTGCATTGGGACAGATATAAGGTAGAAATATTTAGGTAGCGCGGGACGTGACGAAGGGTGTCGACAAGGATGTTATGGTGGAAATATTTAGGGGCGGCAAGCGTCGAGAAGTAGAGCGACGGAATGAATACAATTGTAGGAAATACTAAAGTGGTGTTAGAAGTGATAGCGTAAAAAGGCAGGGAAGTAGAATGGCAGGACGTTGACATCTTTGGGGATAGGATGTATTGTAGGATAGACGCCGTTTAGGAAGAGCGTTTTAGGAAAGGTATAGACTATATAACTGGATACAGATCATAACTGATTGCTTGAATGTAAAATAATAAAATGAATGCTTACACATCAAATAATAATAAAAAATATAGTTTAAAAAAAACTAAAAAACACGCTTTTTTTCAAATAAGCTTAAAACAATAATAAATGGAAAATACTAATATTATTGTGAAAAAAGCGTCGGGCGCTCGATGTACGAGAAATATGGACCCACGCTTTTTTCACAATAATACTAGTATTTTTCATTATTGTTTTAAGCTTATTTGAAAAATTATTTTTAACTTTTTAGTTTGATATGCTCTAAAAGCGTGTTTCTTAGTTTTTTAAACCATATTTATATTTCACTTTTTAGTTCGATCTATTATAACAGCGTGTTTTTTAGTTTTTTTAAACTATATTTATTTTTTACTTTTTAGTTCGATTAAAAAAAAAATACTTTTTTTCAGCCGTGGGGATTAGAACCCACGATCGGTGTCTGGCAATCGAAAACTCGCGCGTTAGACCGCTCGGCCACGAACGAACTTGACTTAGTGGGATATACTGACAGTAATAAGCCACTAGAGTCCAAAGGAGAGTTACATACATACAGGTGAAGCTAATATAAGCGTGTTAAAAATGAATGAATCCGAGCTTATTTGGGCCAGATTTCTTATACTAAGTTTAATGGCGTTTGTGGCGTCTCTGTGTCTTAGTTCCTAGAGAAATACGAATGTAGGTGCAAAGGAGGTAGCTAATTTATTACTTGCTTTGAAAAGCTTTGTATATCGAAATATTGTCGAAATCGGTCTTAACATCGAAACTAGAAAAGCGAATTAAGTGTTTTAGTGATAATTACTTCGTGAAAAGAAATATTTTTTATGGTGGTTTCTTGGTCTAGGTTCTCAGACACGTGCACGAAATTTGGATCTTTTACGGACGTGGTTGTAGATATTATTTATTAGGTGTCGTAAATAAGATTTAATTATCTGGGAAATTTTTCGTTAAATAAAGGATTTTGAATTTAATATGAACTATTATATTTAATAAATGGAAAATATAAATTATTAAGGTACCTTGGTGAGGTAGGTTACAAGGGGGTCGTTTTTCTACTTTATGGAATGTTATTTACGCTTGGAGAAGTAAATTCTTCAAATAAAAATTGCTTGTAATGTAATTCTCTATCATTTTTATCCCATAATTTTCCTAAAATGGTACGTATTTGTGAAGTTTGGGATTTAGAACTTCAAAAAGTGTAAATATCGAAATTATAAAAAAATTGTTCAAATAAAAATTCTTGTCTTATACATAATTTGACAAAAAGTACAAAATTCAAGTTTTTAAAAAAATTGTTCAAATAAAAGATGTTTGCGATATCATTGTCTATTAATTTGTTTTATACATGTTTTTTCTAAAATGGACTGTAATGGAAAAATTTGAGGAAAATGTAAAATTTTAATTTTTCAGTATTTTTGTTGGCAATGAATATGTAAAAAATGTATCGAGTAAGATGCGTGTGGAAAATGTGTTTAGTTCATCCTCTGAACATTTACAGGGGTGCTACAATAGGTTGTACAAAATAACCGGGAAAAGCCTGTAATAACTAGACAGGAAAGTCATGTGCTTGACACATCAGATTGTTTTAACCTTAAATTAATAACTGCTTTTATCTCCTTCGCAATGCTCCAGCTTCTCTTCCTTTCTGTCCGTCACTCTCCGTCCTGCCTATATCTTTGCTGCTGTTTTTACTCTCCCTCTATCAGTGTTGCCAGAATATATATTTTTATGTACCAGATTTGTCTGAGAAATATACCAGATTCTATAAATTGTAGGTTTTATCGAGAACGAACATTTCTATGGAACGAACACAAACAAGGAAGAACCCAACAATATATTTACCCGTCAAATGAAAACAGGCTAAAAAAGTACTAGATTTTGCTTCAAGTACACTAGAGTACCAATTCTTACTAGATCTAGTATATTGCACTCTATATATGTCTCTACTCGTCCTTAAAACCTTTTTGTTCAAATAAAATTTCTGTTACTTTGTTTCAACTTTCCAATATAATGTTCAGCTTCTATAATCTAATTTTTATTTAAATTCAGTTTTAATTATTTTTTTTGTTCATTTACCAAAACTGACGATCCCCTTCAAAAATCCAAAAACCTCGACAAAAACCAATATCGCTGCTAATATATAATTTTTGTAACCAAATTTTCTTCAGCAGTTTTCATATCATTATATACCAATTTGTTGTGATTTAAGAGAAAAATTCAACGCCGCAAACCACATCTTCCTAGCTTAAACGGCCAAAATAATAAACAAAACCCCCGATTTTTCTATTAAAATTCCCCTGAATTCCAACTTAAATCATATTCTCAACCCTTACGAACAATTCATCTGGGATTTGTTTGGGCACGAATCTTACGGATATTTCGGAATCCTAGTGTTGCCTTATTGGCTTTTTAACTCTAAGATCCAGGTTGGATCCTTGGCTTGGGCACATTTTTTCTTTTCCCTTTGGTGTAGGTGAAGACGGATTCCTTAATTTCATTGGGGGAAATTGGAGGTTTTTATTTTCACATTACTGTGATGCAAAGCATGCACTACAAGGATTATTCATTAAAAAAAAAACAATTATTTGAAAATAAAACTGTTCAGAATGTTTTGTCATATTTATCTATCAACAAAATGTGGAATATAATTTATAAAAAGTTTTTATTAACTCTGTAAAATAAAATACAGAACAATAGTAATCACTTTAACGGTTGGACTTGGCGACACGTTCAAGTTCGTCCTTCTTCTTAATAGCATATGAATTTGATGATCCCTGAAACAATAAAGAAAGAGTATTAGAAAAATGTTTCAATAATTTAACTGGTTTTGTATATAAAAAATGTTTAATAACTGTATTTATCTGTAACATTTTGAAAGACTGAATCATTTGTGTCTCAGTTTGTTATTCTTATATTATTTAGATTTTTCAAGGAATATTGGATAATACTGTTTCAAAATTTTATGATAACAATATTCAAAATGGAATATTTTTAAGGTAAGGTTTTGTTTTAATATAGTTCTTTATGATACTCCAAAACCATAGATTCAGTTAAGTAGCATAGGAAAGAACAATCAAATTCTAAATATTAAACATGAGAACCATATAAATCAGACTTGGGTATTAATGGTATTATTGTTTCATTCAGATTTGACAATTATTATTGTATAATATTGTTGCAAAATTTTATGATAAAAATATTCAAAACGGAATATTTTTAGGGTAAGGTTTTGCTTTAATATAGTCCTTTATGATACTCCAAAACCATAGATTCAGTTAAGTAGCATAGGAAAGGACAATAAAATTATATGAAACATAAGAACCATATAGATCAGACTTGGGAATTAATGGGTATTATTGTTTCATTCAGATTTGACAATTAATATTGTATATTGTTGCAAAATTTTATGATAAAAATATTCAAAATGGAATATTTTTAAGGTAAGGTTTTGCTTTAATATAGTCCTTATAGTGTTACAAAACCACAGATTCAGTTAAGTAGCATAGGAAAGGACAATTAAATTATAAATATTAAATGTAAGAACCATATAGGTCAGACGTGGGTATTATTGTTTCAAAAATATTTTTACATAAAACATCAATGGTTAAATGTAAGGTAAAATTTTTGATATTATTTAGTCCTCAAGCGAAACTACAATTATTATTTAGTAATAATTGAGGATTAGTAAGGACAAATAATTAATTTTTACCTTAAATTTAAGGTCAGTCTTGGTATTTCTGAGTGTTGCAAAAATATTTTTACTTGAAACATCAATAGTTTCATGTAAGGTAAAACTTTTGTCATTATTTAGTCCTCAAGTAAAACTACAATTATTATTTAGTAATAACTGAGGATTAGTAAGGACAAATGTAGTTTGTACCTTAAAATTTAAGGTCAGTCTTGATATTTATGAGTGTTTCAAAAATATTTTTACATGAAACATCAATAGATTCATGTAAGGTAAAACTTTTGCCATTATTTTGTCCTCAAGCGAAACTACAATTATTATTTAGTAATAACTGAGGATTAGTAAGGACAAATATTTAGTTTTTACCTTAAATTTAAGGTCAGTCTTGGTATTTTTGAATGTTGCAAAAATATTTTTACTTGAAACATCAATAGTTTCATGTAAGGTAAAACTTTGTCATTATTTAGTCCTCATGCGAAACTACAATTATTATTTAGTAATAACTGAGGATTAGTAAGGACAAATGAATAGTTTTTACCCTAAATTTAAGGTCAGTCTTGATATTTTTGAGTGTTGCAAAAATATTTTTACATGAAACATCAATAGTTTCATGTAAGGTAAAACTTTTGCCATTATTTAGTCCTCAAGCGAAACTACAATTATTATTTAGTAATAATTGAGGATTAGTAAGGACAAATATTTAGTTTTTACCTTAAATTTAAGGTCAGTCTTGGTATTTTTGAGTGTTGCAAAAATATTTTTACTTAAAACATCAATAATTTCATGTAAGGTAAACTTTTGCCATTATTTAGTCCTAAAGCGAAACTACAATTATTATGTAGTAATAATTGAGGATTAGTAAGGACAAATATTTAGTTTTTACCTTAAAATTAAGGTCAGATTTGGTAATTTTGAGTGTTGCAAAAATATTTTTACTTAAAACATCAATAATTTTATGTAAGGTAAATTTTTGCCATTATTTAGTCCTAAAGCGAAACTACAATTATTATTTAGTAATAACTGAGGATTAGTAAGGACAAATATTTAGGTTTTACGTTAAATTTAAGGTCATTGTTGGTATTTAAGGGTTTCATTTGTAATTATGTTGACCTCAAGCGAAACTAGTTATTATTTAATAATAACCAAAGATTAGTAAAAACAATTACTGATATTTATTTTAAATGAGAATCAGTCTTAATACATGGTGGACCAAAAATTCAGAGGTGATTTGCCGAAATATCACATTTAGTGATGTAAAATACCCAGGTATTTATTTTGAAGGAAAATACCCAAAAATATTTACCCAAAATGGGTAAATTTCTCAATATCTATTAAATTTAAGCAATTGGTATGAAAAATATTTATTGAAATTAAAACATTTATTTCACAATATCTGAATTGTCTGAATCAGACTGGTTGGACCTTGCAAATCAACAATTGGTCTCAAAATATTTATCATTTTGTCAAATTGTACCCAAAATATAGAATCGTCAAGTAATAAAGTTTTTAGTTATTTTGATAGTGTTACAGATACTTCATCACTTATCGCTAGTGTTTGTAGAACACTTTTATTTAGGCGAAGGCTCTGTAGGCAGAACAAATGACTTCGCCATCATGTTTTTACAGCCAGTTTCAGAGAAACATTGATTTTCTCTTGTTTGAAGAATATTACTCTTTTTGATAGTTTTTAAAGCATATCTGTAACTTTTGCCATAAATGTTTTGATAGACTCTCAGCTCAATATGTCATTCCAAATTAAATGTAGTAGGTGAGGAATACAGCCTAATGGCACAATGTGATCGAATATTTGCAGCAATGAAAACCAGAAATTTTTCAGGCCCATACTTTTCTAATACATTCTGCATTTCATTTGACAAATATTCGGCATTGTGTTTGGTAATTATAAAGTCAACAAATCTTGGTTTCGGTTTGGTGATGACAAAGTTAACAATTGACTCGTTACGAAGGTTACTCCATCCGTCACATTGTGAATGCAAATTTTTCGAATTTTTAAAATCTGTTTTTATTTCGCTCTGCAGTGCCTCATATTTATTATTCAAGTAAGATGTGGCAATACGAAAGAGGGCCTTATTTGTTTGAAGAATTCAATCCATAATGGATGTTCTACCATTAATAAAGGAGTTAGTAAAGCTTTGGCAAGATTTTTTCATATTTATGGGAGAGTGTAAACACTTCAACATGTGTTTTTCTATTTTATTCACATTTGGAAACTCAAACCGTTTATTGCAAAATTTTTCTTCTACCCATAATGAGAGTGAAGATTGACTATGAGTATTAACAAATAATATCACCTGCTTTGTAGATTGACTATGAGTATTGACAAATATCACCTGTTTTGTGCTTTAAAACATCCTTGTCGTGACTGTCATGTGTTATAACATAACAAACACATATTAAATTATTTTAAGTTATGTTTTTGGGTAGGTAAATATCTCTTGGAAACATACGGGGTAAATACCCACAATTTATTTATCTACCCACTGGGTATTTACCCAACTCACATCACTAATCACATTGCACCTTCACAATTACAAACAGACAATGGGTCCTATGATTGAACGTTTACGTTATCCGTAACGTACATGTTAGGCTGAGTTTTAACAGTAATGAGGCAAGTTCGTAAGATAGAAAACTTTTTCAAATACATTACTGTTATTTTCCGCCTGTAATGTTCTAATTTAACAGTTTTCCATCATGCAAATTTGCCTCGTTACTGTTAAAATTCGGCCTAACATGTATGTTATGGATAACGTAAACGTTCAATCATAGGACCCATTATGTGAAAAAAAAATGCATATAGGAAAACTATGAAACATCAACAACTTCTCGAACTTCACTAAAGTGTATTTTTAGATGTCTCTGAAGTGGCTAATAAATGGAAAAGGCTCCTTTATATCTAAACGATTTTGTCAACATACAAACCTCTGGGTACAGCAAATTCAATTAGCATGTGTCATCCATACTTTCCAAAAATACAATGACAATGCAGCAACTGTTATTGGAGAGCAGCACCAAAAAATAATACAATTTTTTTTGGGTGACATGATTTAAAATGAAGAAGGAATGTAATTCCAGCAAGACGTAGATACAGCTAACACAACTGAATTAAGTCAATGATTAATTTAGAAGTAGGATGTCATTTCAGCAAAAAGTTACAGCTGGACTATTAGATATAACCTAGTAACTTTTGGCACACCATGTATATGCCAAAAACAAATGTTTATCAATAATAAACAGAAATTGTAAGTTTTTCTAAATACCAAATGAACATGTATTAACTGTGAAATAAGCTATATTATGCTAGTTAACCAGTGGAAAACTTGTCAATTATAACACAAAAAAGATACTCTTTCTTACCTTTGCTGCATTGATGAGTTCATCAGCTAAACATTCAGCGATGGTCTTAATGTTACGGAATGCAGCCTCTCTGGCTCCTGTGCATAGCAACCAAATGGCTTGGTTTACTCTACGAAGTGGTGAGACATCAACAGCTTGTCTCCTAACTGTACCGGCTCTACCAATACGGGTGGAGTCTTCACGAGGTCCAGAATTGATGATGGCAGATACGAGAATCTTTAAAAATAAATAAAATAAATTAAATACAATAAAAATAATTAAATAACAAGAGCAAAAGTTAATTTGTAATAATTATCAGATTTAAAAAATCAACAATAACATTTCTGAAGAGGTGTCAGAAATAAAGTTTTTCATCATGGAAATTAGTAAATGAACAAATGATATGAATAAAAATATTTTTTTTATACATTTTATTTTTCACAAAATATTAAAACAATCTTAACGGGTCAGTAGAACATAAGGAATGTCAGAATTAAAAAAAAATGAACATCAAACAGTACACATTCCATAAAGTAATTTTCAAACAAAAAAATGTGACAAGGGTGGGAGGAGTCCGAAATTTCATGAAATCACATTTCCTAATCTAATATATCTAAATATTAAAACACGAAATTTGAACTATTAAAGAAAAACCTAAAAATATGTTTACTTTCTAGATGTAAAATTGCAAAATATGTGATGTCACACTAGGGAGGGGGGAGTTTCACAAATGTGACCAGCTGTCTTTGAGAATACAGATAGTGTCAGTCGATCGACATTTTGACAGACATTATGACGAATGTG
>OV651813.1:38239080-38331580 GCA_927349885.1 Psylliodes chrysocephalus
TAACGTCCACTATATACATTTGACATATGTTTTGACACTGTTTATGTTAATGCGCCTCCTCTTACTAGAGATAATGTATTTACTGAGGCTCCAAGCACTGTTGCCACTTTTTAATAATTTATTTAGCAGAAGGAAGAAAAACCTAATTACTTAGACCATATGTTTTTATTTAAAATAATAATAACCCGTTGAAGATAAACCTTCTTAGCGAGTAGTATGCGAATTCGTCGTTTCTGCCGGCAAACTAATTGCAATAGTTCTATTCTTTTTAAGTCTTCTCAAGTTTTGTGTGTATATATTATAATGACTTTTTTGCTCAATACTAGTTTAAAATTAAAATTTTTGTTTTCATAAATGTAATAATGGTGTTTACAAAAAGACAAAAAATTAAATAATGTTGTTACAGATACCTCTCAGAAATTTTTTGCCGATATTATTATTACATATAAGGTTTTAAAAGATCTGGCTAAACAATGACCGATATTGTTTTAACAACAATTGAAGAACATTTAAAAGAAGTAAATTATAAAATCACATCAATGAATAATATATCAGTACGCTTTAAAGAAAATAAAAATCTACATGATAAATTTGATGAACAAGAACAAAAATATAGATTGAAACATTTACGTCTACATAGATTACCAGAAGGTACTAAAAATAATTTATAAAATAAAATATCTGATGGTTTTAGGTTTTAAACAATGCAGAACTTTTTATGAAGAATAACTTTTTCTCGTTAATTTAATAATAAAAAAGTTTTTAATATACTGCGTACTTAAGTGGACTCACTGTATATTTAAAACTGGTTAAAAAATTATAGAAATCTGTTAATAGTTTCTTACTACATAATATAAATTTTTAAACGAATTCAAAAAAAAATCCTTAAAGCTTACTGATGAGTAAACATTCTCATTATATATCCATACGGTACGACTGGGCCCACCTTGTTAATTTTTAGGCTCACTAAGACTCTGCTGTAGAGTCCATATATTATTAACAGCGGAGTCTCAGGGAACCTAAAAATTAACACGGCTGGAGGCCCAGTCGCACTTTATAAATATAGCGAGATATATAGTTTAGGAATATATATATTAGGACGTATATAGTACCTTAATATATAAAGAACCACAGTTCCATTAAAAAATATTTATTTATAAAAAATTCATGAAAAAATAAAAACAAACACGTAAATAAACATGTCATATTTGCACTAAAAAAAAGCCATAAAAAGAAAACTAAAAATTAAAACTCCTATGTAGCAAATATTCAACACTTTTTTGCGTACCTATTACACACTTTTATATTCTCCCATTTCCTATATTTAAAAATCTGATGTGTCCAACACATGACTTTCCTATCTAGTTATTATAGGCTTTTCCGGTTATTTTGTACAACCTATTGCAGCACTTCTATAAATGTTTAGAGGAGGATAAACCAAATATATACATTGTCCACATATATCTACCTCGAAACATTTTTCTATAGATATTCATTGAAAACGAAAATACTGAAAAATTTAAATTTAGCACTTTTCCATTACGGTCCATTTCAGAAAAATCATGTATAAACAAAAATTATAGAGATCGATATCGCAAACAACTTTTAGTTCAACAATTTTCATAAAAATCAGAATTTTGCACATTTTGTCAAATTTCTCGAATACGGACCATTTCAGGAAAATTTGACATATAACAAAAATTATAGATAATAATATTAGAAGTAACTTTTATTTGAACAATTTTCTCCTCCAAACATAAATAACAGATATATTCCATAAAATATAAAAACGGCCTCCCATAAAGTATCCCCCCAGATGATTCGACTTTGTCCAAAATCTAATCATTTTACGTCAGGCCCAAATAAACCTTAAGTTTAAAATTTTATGTTTTTTTCTTTATCAGTTTTTGAGTTTTCTTCAAAATTCGAAATTTACACATTTTCTCAAATATCTCGAATACGGTCCATTTTAGAGAAATTATGTATGAAATAAAAATTATAGAGAATTATATTACAAACAACTTTTATTTAAACAATTTTTATAAAAAATTATTTTTTTTACATTTTGTCAAATTTCTCGAATACGGACCATTTTAGGAAAATTTTGCATAGAACAAAAATTATAGATAATTATTTGAAGAATTTTCTTCTCCAAACGTAAATAACAGATATATTCCATAAAATATAAAAATGACCACCTATAAAGTATCCCCCCAGATGTTCCGACTCTGCCCAAAATCTAATCAGCTCATTGGACGCCAAAACAAAGCTTAAGTTTAAAATTTGGTGTTTTTCGTTGTATCGGTTCATGAGTTATACAGACACACAGACACACACGCACACCCACACCCACACGCACACCCCCACGCGCACGCGCACGCGCACACGCACGCGCACACACACATACACACACACACACACACACACACACACACACACACACACACACACACACACACACACACAGAGAGAGACACACACAGAGAGAGACACACACAGACACAGACATCATCGCAAAAATAGTCAAAACGGATTCAGGGGACCTCAAAACGTAAAAATCCGTCGAAAACTCGAGGTCAAAAAAAATCATGATTCCTCTACTTTCCTTATATCTGTATACAGATAGGAAAGTAAAAATGAATCATTTTAGGTTAACTGAGACTCTGCTGTAGAATCCGTATATAATTGATAGCGGAGTCTCAATAAACCTGAAAACTAGCAAGGCTGGAGGCCCAGTCACACTCTATAGATATAGCGCTAGATATATTATATATTAATAACATATCTTATTTTACCTTATTATACCAATAACCACAGTTTCATTAAAAAATATTTATTTATTTTTGTGTACCTATTACAAACTTGTATACTGCCCCATTTAGTATCTTTAAACCTGAATATATATTTTTTTTTTATTTGAAATTTTGGGAAACTAAACCAAGGAATGTACACTACCTTTTTAATTATATTAGGTGACGTAATCATTAAAAATGGCAGACGGGAGCCGTTATGGCAAGTGATATATTATTTGAAACTCTTTCCAATGATATCAATATAACTAAAATATTTTTTCTTTTTACTCATAATGAATTCTTTGTTTTAAATGTTCAATGCTATCAACTGGTGTACCACAAATATTTAACCTTTGGCACTGTATTATTCTCGTTTAAAATCAAAGATTTTTATGAATTCATATCTCATGACGGATCAAAAAATAAATAGGAGGTGAAGGGACTTTAGATCCGCATTGTATAATCGAGAGCAGAGGCTATGTGAACCTGAAAATTAACACAGCTGGAGGCCTAGTCGTACCGTATACATCTTCAAAAATCTAAACGCGGACCATATAAGCGAAATCCATTAGGGACGAACTTAAGTTGGAGTGAGGTGGAAGTCGTACATACCGTGAGTCAGGCCATTGAATAGGTAGTGCGCTGCACAGCTCATATCGCAATGAGTCTCAAGGATGTAAGCATACTTATATTTATTTAAATCTCTATATTCCACACGAAAAGTTCGAAATGGTATATTTTAATTTTGGATGTATGAAAATGAATAATCCACAATACGACACTTCAGTGGAAAGTCAATTTTAATGATTTATAGGACAACGTAACAAAACAATTCGAAGGAACATGAACTTAAATAGATTGTTGCCATTAAGGTTAAGAATAAATAAATGTAATGAAAATCCCAATAAACCAAATTAACAAAATTATGCTGCACATTAAATTACTATTATAATAAGCTTTCAAATGAGCTGTCACACTTAACAATATGTACCACTTTTTTATCGTGCTAAAGGGCGCTAAAATCAAAAGTAACACTATAAACAGTCACATTTTTAAAAATTATTCATTAAATTACATTTGCGTTGATGTGTAATACTTAGTACGTTTTCTATTTAAATTGTATTGGTTAGTAGTGGGAAGGAGGAGAGGGGAATGTTGTGTGTCAGTTTAGGATGTGATAAAAATGTGCCAGCCTTAGAATAAAAATCGACCTAATTTAAACAATTCTTTGTATTAATTTGAAGCAAGTGGTGATACAATTGAAATCAGCATAATAAAAGGAAGCTTAAAAATTTGTGTGTTATGTTGGGAATGGGGTGCTAAAACACTACGACCTAAAATATTTATTGTACCCCTTTTGTCGCTAATGCAGCAAGGAAATGTCGCAATGCTTACAACGATCCTTCCAATCATATCTTCCTTGAGTGGCTTCAAGTTAGGTAAATATCACTCTTCTATTTAATATGCTCTTAGGTATAGTGTCCTTGGATTTTGGAGTGCTACACATTGTCAGAATGTGAATGGAGGTTTTGTCTTCCTCTTCACAGAATCTGCTCACTATATTCTACTACTCTTAGTTTACTTAAGGTGTCCTTTTAGTGGGCAATGCCCAGTAAGGATCCCTGATACAATACGTAACTTGTTCTTGTAAAATTGGTAAAAATATAGGGTGTTCTATTTATAAAATACTGTCATTGACGTCATTACAAGATGATTACAAGATATATTGAATTATGAGAAAATAAACTAAATTAAAATAAAAAGTTTACTTATTTTATTTTACGTCTTGGTCATATATCACATTTGAGTTGGAATTTTCTTTTTATTTACTTTTATAATAATGCCTAAATATACGTACTAATCAAGGTGCTAACCTTATTATTTAAATAATATCAACCAAAAAATTATTAAACATTTTCTAAAACAAAAATGTTTATTGTGGCATTTTATTTTCTACGGCGCTCTGTAGTACTTGTCGCGTTCAAGATCGAAAATAGTTCATTTTAATTTTTAGACTGACCCGAGTCGAGAGACAAAACTACCAAGCCTCCTAGTACGTATATATAATCAACTGCAACGTTGCCAAACCAAAAGCGCGCAGCGAATAGCTTAAGGCGCCCAGTTGACATGTAACATTAAACATCTTATACACAGCGAAATGTATATTAGCAGCGCACCAAGCGGCGAACGCCTGAACTAATATTTTATACAGGATCAAAAAACGGCTCAAATGGGCGTCCTCGAGATTTTTGTGTTAATGGGTGTTTTAGGGTGTCTACATCATCTGGAACAATTTTCAATGGGTTGTCACTGGGGATCCGTATATCGGAAGCCCAGTAACAGCGGAGTCTCAGTGAACCTGAAATTTAACATGGGGGGAGGCTCAGTAATACTTTGTAGATATATATATATATATATATATATATATATATATATATATATATATATATATATATATATATATATATATATAGCGCCTTAGTATCTTCTTGAACCAATCGTCTATATTCGACAGTAATATCCTGAACCATCCGAACAAACCTGAGCCGTATATGTGGTTCAGGATGGGAGACCCTTATAAAACACTTTAAAATACCCTGTAGACTGCCTGGAATAAATTTGAAAATGGCTCAGATTTGGACGAAACTCCAATCTTTAGTTCCAACATTTTCCGCATTCTGGGATGGTGGCGCTCTAGTCGCCTCGATTTGTATATCTGTATAACAACAATCCTGAACCATTGCTTGTATGCAGCCGTAGCGGAATATTATTAGATTCTTTTAGCGGCTTACAATATTTGAACACGTTAATGACCAAATCGGTCCATGTGGACCGCTGTGAAAACATTGTTCAAGTACAAGACCATGGCGGTCCTTAGGGATCGCCTTAAAAAGTTATGAACCTTTCGTAAAATAGTTCGTGCCGCTTATTAGTAGATATTTTCATAGAAAATGGACCGCTTATCCTGTAGATTTTGTCATAAAAAATAGACTGCTTTGTCTATTAGATTGTTATTAAAAAAATATAAAATACCAAAACTAACCGAAATTATTATAATCTGCCAAAAAAGTGTACAATATGTCAAGTAAAATGCTTCTGCGTGAATGTGTTGAAACCCGTAGCGGAATTTAATACAATAGAAAATAATACATTGTGTAGTACTTATACATATACCCACTATTTTTACCGCTTATTGCTTATTTCAAAGACGAAATCTGTCATCTAAATATATAAAATAGTTAGTCCTGACGGACTAGCTGATCTATCAACGCAGAGCCAAAACTGCCAAGTCTAGAAAGCTGAAATTTAAAACATAGATTTATTTAATAACGTAAATATCCCCTAAGAAAATATTTTTGGAGACTTTAAATTTAAGAAGGGAAAACTTTTTATAAAAGTAGGTAACTGGTTCTTTAAAGTTAAAAACAATAAAATTTGAATTACAATTTAATTAATAGCGACGTATTTCACGGTTTTGTGTTTTCACATTTTAAGAGCGAAACGGAAGAAAAGGAAAGTTTGAATAGAAGTATCGATTTTTTAGGTAGGAACTTAAAAATTGAAATTGGTACCACTCATCATAAATAAATAATGACGTGCATAGGGGTTTTTGTATTTTAAGGGGACAGTGTGGGGTGAAAGTTTGTATGGGAATATCGTAAAAATAATAATAAAAATAAATTAAAATAAACAAAAATAATTAAAAATAAATAAAAATAAATAAAAATAAATAAAAATAAATAAAAATAAATAAAAATAAATAAAAATAAATAAAAATAAATAAAAATAAATAAAAATAAATAAAAATAAATAAAAATAAATTAAATAAAAATAAATAAAAATAAATAAAAATAAATAAAAATAAATAAAAATAAATAAAAATAAATAAAAATAAATAAAAATAAATAAAAATAAATAAAAATAAATAAAAATAAATAAAAATAAATAAAAATAAATAAAAATAAATAAAAATAAATAAAAATAAATAAAAATAAATAAAAATAAATAAAAATAAATAAAAATAAATAAAAATAAATAAAAATAAATAAAAATAAATAAAAATAAATAAATATAAATAAATAAAAATAAATAAAAATAAATAAAAATAAATAAAAATTAATAAAAATAAATAAAAATTAATAAAAATAAATAAAAATACAACAATAAATAAATTTAAATAAATTTAAATAAATTTAAATAAATTTAAATATTAAATTTAAATAAATTTAAATAAATTTAAATAAATTTAAATAAATTTAAATATTAAATTTAAATAAATTTAAATAAATTTAAATAAATTTAAATAAATTTAAATAAATTTAAATAAATTTAAATAAATTTAAATAAATTTAAATAAATTTAAATAAATTTAAATAAATTTAAATAAATTTAAATAAATTTAAATAAATTTAAATAAATTTAAATAAATTTAAATAAATTTAAATAAATTTAAATAAATTTAAATAAATTTAAATAAATTTAAATAAATTTAAATAAATTTAAATAAATTTAAATAAATTTAAATAAATTTAAATAAATTTAAATAAATTTAAATAAATTTAAATAAATTTAAATAAATTTAAATAAATTTAAATAAATTTAAATAAATTTAAATAAATTTAAATAAATTTAAATAAATTTAAATAAATTTAAATAAATTTAAATAAATTTAAATAAATTTAAATAAATTTAAATAAATTTAAATAAATTTAAATAAATTTAAATAAATTTAAATAAATTTAAATAAATTTAAATAAATTTAAATAAATTTAAATAAATTTAAATAAATTTAAATAAATTTAAATAAATTTAAATAAATTTAAATAAATTTAAATAAATTTAAATAAATTTAAATAAATTTAAATAAATTTAAATAAATTTAAATAAATTTAAATAAATTTAAATAAATTTAAATAAATTTAAATAAATTTAAATAAATTTAAATAAATTTAAATAAATTTAAATAAATTTAAATAAATTTAAATAAATTTAAATAAATTTAAATAAATTTAAATAAATTTAAATAAATTTAAATAAATTTAAATAAATTTAAATAAATTTAAATAAATTTAAATAAATTTAAATAAATTTAAATAAATTTAAATAAATTTAAATAAATTTAAATAAATTGGAATAAATTCATATAAATTTAAATTAAAAAAATAAAATAAATTTAAATAAATTCAAATACATTGGAATAAATTCATATAAATTTAAATTAAAAAAATAAAATAAATTAAAATAATTTAAAATAAATTTAAATTGAATACAAAATATGTTCTTCGTAACTTATTTTGAATAAAAATTTTACTTATGATAAATTAACTTAAATTAGATTACATTTACCCCTTTTACCCTACTATTTTCTATTCATGTCAAAACAGACCCTTAAACTATATATTCGTTTTTTAATGAACATCACCTCAAAAGCTAATCTAGAAAAACCAGAAACAGAAAAATGTTCAAGATTGGATTGTTCAATTTTAAAAATTATAAAATAATTTTAAATGCCTCTGAAATCTTTACGAAAATAAATTAAAATACTTCTTACAGTGAACTATAAATTGAAATTAGAAATATAAAATAAGTTAAAATGAGTTTTACATGAAGAAGTATTATCTGAATATGAAATGTTGGCAGTCAACGTGTTAAAATATCCTGTGGACCATAATTGCTTTTTAGTTGTAAACATAAATGGTTCAAGATAGTACAAGACGTTTGGTTCAGAAAAGTGTTTTTTATTTTGTCTTAATTATATAAATGGTTCAAGATAGCAAAAGACGTTTGGTTCAGGAATGTGTTATTTATTTTGTCTAAATTATATAAATGGCTCAAGATGGTACAAGACGTTTGGTTCAAGATTGTGTTATTTATTTTGTATAAACTTTTTTTCTAAAAATTGTTTTTTTGTTGTATATTTTGCAAAATTAGGAAAGTTTTATAAGAACTAACATATATATGCGGACAAATAGACGAAAACTCATTGTTTTCCTAGTGGAGCAGTTTTGTATGAAACTACAATTGGCTCAGAAAGGATATAAAGATGTATATATATATATATATATATATATATATATCTACAAAGTATTACTGAGCCTCCACCCATGTTAAATTTCAGGTTCACTGAGACTCCGCTGTTACTGGGCTTCCGATATACGGATCCCCAGTGACAACCCATTGAAAATTGTTCCAGATGATGTAGACACCCTAAAACACCCATTAACACAAAAATCTCGAGGACGCCCATTTGAGCCGTTTTTTGATCCTGTATAAAATATTAGTTCAGGCGTTCGCCGCTTGGTGCGCTGCTAATATACATTTCGCTGTGTATAAGATGTTTAATGTTACATGTCAACTGGGCGCCTTAAGCTATTCGCTGCGCGCTTTTGGTTTGGCAACGTTGCAGTTGATTATATATACGTACTAGGAGGCTTGGTAGTTTTGTCTCTCGACTCGGGTCAGTCTAAAAATTAAAATGAACTATTTTCGATCTTGAACGCGACAAGTACTACAGAGCGCCGTAGAAAATAAAATGCCACAATAAACATTTTTGTTTTAGAAAATGTTTAATAATTTTTTGGTTGATATTATTTAAATAATAAGGTTAGCACCTTGATTAGTACGTATATTTAGGCATTATTATAAAAGTAAATAAAAAGAAAATTCCAACTCAAATGTGATATATGACCAAGACGTAAAATAAAATAAGTAAACTTTTTATTTTAATTTAGTTTATTTTCTCATGATTCAATATATCTTGTAATCATCTTGTAATGACGTCAATGACAGTATTTTATAAATAGAACACCCTATATTTTTACCAATTTTACAAGAACAAGTTACGTATTGTATCAGGGATCCTTACTGGGCATTGCCCACTAAAAGGACACCTTAAGTAAACTAAGAGTAGTAGAATATAGTGAGCAGATTCTGTGAAGAGGAAGACAAAACCTCCATTCACATTCTGACAATGTGTAGCACTCCAAAATCCAAGGACACTATACATAAGAGCATATTAAATAGAAGAGTGATATTTACCTAACTTGAAGCCACTCAAGGAAGATATGATTGGAAGGATCGTTGTAGGCATTGCGACATTTCCTTGCTGCATTAGCGACAAAAGGGGTACAATAAATATTTTAGGTCGTAGTGTTTTAGCACCCCATTCCCAACATAACACACAAATTTTTAAGCTTCCTTTTATTATGCTGATTTCAATTGTATCACCACTTGCTTCAAATTAATACAAAGAATTGTTTAAATTAGGTCGATTTTTATTCTAAGGCTGGCACATTTTTATCACATCCTAAACTGACACACAACATTTCCCTCTCCTCCTTCCCACTACTAACCAATACAATTTAAATAGAAAACGTACTAAGTATTACACATCAACGCAAATGTAATTTAATGAATAATTTTTAGAAATGTGACTGTTTATAGTGTTACTTTTGATTTTAGCGCCCTTTAGCACGATAAAAAAGTGGTACATATTGTTAAGTGTGACAGCTCATTTGAAAGCTTATTATAATAGTAATTTAATGTGCAGCATAATTTTGTTAATTTGGTTTATTGGGATTTTCATTACATTTATTTATTCTTAACCTTAATGGCAACAATCTATTTAAGTTCATGTTCCTTCGAATTGTTTTGTTACGTTGTCCTATAAATCATTAAAATTGGCTTTCCACTGAAGTGTCGTATTGTGGATTATTCATTTTCATACATCCAAAATTAAAATATACCATTTCGAACTTTTCGTGTGGAATATAGAGATTTAAATAAATATAAGTATGCTTACATCCTTGAGACTCATTGCGATATGAGCTGTGCAGCGCACTACCTATTCAATGGCCTGACTCACGGTATGTACGACTTCCACCTCACTCCAACTTAAGTTAGTCCCTAATGGATTTCGCTTATATGGTCCGCGTTTAGATTTTTGAAGATGTATACGGTACGACTAGGCCTCCAGCTGTGTTAATTTTCAGGTTCACATAGCCTCTGCTCTCGATTATACAATGCGGATCTAAAGTCCCTCCACCTCCTATTTATTTTTTGATCCGTCATGAGATATGAATTCATAAAAATCTTTGATTTTAAACGAGAATAATACAGTGCCAAAGGTTAAATATTTGTGGTACACCTGTTGATAGCATTGAACATTTAAAACAAAGAATTCATTATGAGTAAAAAGAAAAAATATTTTAGTTATATTGATATCATTGGAAAGGGTTTCAAATAATATATCACTTGCCATAACGGCTCCCGTCTGCCATTTTTAATGATTACGTCACCTAATATAATTAAAAAGGTAGTGTACATTCCTTGGTTTAGTTTCCCATAATTTCAAATAAAAAAAAAATATATATATTCAGGTTTAAAGATACTAAATGGGGCAGTATACAAGTTTGTAATACGTACACAAAAATAAATAAATATTTTTTAATAAAACTGTGGTTCTTTGTATATTAAGGTACTATAAGATATGTTCCTAATATACACTATATCTAGCGCTATATCTATAGAGTGTGACTGGGCCTCCAGCCTTGCTAGTTTTCAGGTTTATTGAGACTCCGCTATCAATTATATACGGATTCTACAGCAGAGTCTCAGTTAACCTAAAATGATTCATTTTTACTTTCCTATCTGTATACAGATATAAGGAAAGTAGAGGAATCATGATTTTTTTTGACCTCGAGTTTTCGACGGATTTTTACGTTTTGAGGTCCCCTGAATCCGTTTTGACTATTTTTGCGATGATGTGTGTGTTGTGTGTGTCTGTGTGTGTGTGTGTGTGTGTGTGTGTGTGTGTGTGTGTCTGTGTGTGTGTGCGTGTGCGTGTGCGTGTGCGTGTGCGCGTGCGCGTGCGCGTGTGGGTGTGGGTGTGCGTGTGGGTGTGCGTGTGTGTCTGTGTGTCTGTATAAATCATGAACCGATACAACGAAAAACACCAAATTTTAAACTTAAGCTTTGTTTTAGCGTCCAATGAGCTGATTAGATTTTGGGCAGAGTCGGAACATCTGGGGGGATACTTTATAGGTGGTCATTTTGATATTTTATGGAATATATCTGTTATTTACGTTTGGAGAAGAAAATTCTTCAAATAATTATCTATAATTTATGTTCTATGCAAAATTTTCCTAAAATGGTCCGTATTCGAGAAATTTGACAAAATGTAAAAAAAATAATTTTTTATAAAAATTGTTTAAATAACAAAAGTTGTTTGTAATATAATTCTCTATAATTTTTATTCTATACATAATTTCTCTAAAATGGACCGTATTCGAGATATTTGAGAAAATGTGTAAATTTCGAATTTTGAAGAAAACTCAAAAACTGATAAAGAAAAAAACATAAAATTTTAAACTTAAGGTTTATTGGGGCCTGACGTGAAATGATTAGATTTTGGACAAAGTCGAATCATCTGGGGGGATACTTTATGGGAGGCCGTTTTTATATTTTATGGAATATATCTGTTATTTATGTTTGGAGGAGAAAATTGTTCAAATAAAAGTTACTTCTAATATTATTATCTATAATTTTTGTTATATGTCAAATTTTCCTGAAATGGTCCGTATTCGAGAAATTTGACAAAATGTGCAAAATTCTGATTTTTATGAAAATTGTTGAACTAAAAGTTGTTTGCGATATCGATCTCTATAATTTTTGTTTATACATGATTTTTCTGAAATGGATTGTAATGGAAAAGTGCTAAATTTAAATTTTTCAGTATTTTCGTTTTCAATGAATATCTATAGAAAAATGTTTCGAGGTAGATATATGTGGACAATGTATATATTTGGTTTATCCTCCTCTAAACATTTATAGAAGTGCTGTAATAGGTTGTACAAAATAACCGGAAAAGCCTATAATAACTAGATAGGAAAGTCATGTGTTGGACACATCAGATTTTTAAATATAGGAAATGGGAGAATATAAAAGTGTGTAATAGGTACGCAAAAAAGTGTTGAATATTTGCTACATAGGAGTTTTAATTTTTAGTTTTCTTTTTATGGCTTTTTTTTAGTGCAAATATGACATGTTTATTTACGTGTTTGTTTTTATTTTTTCATGAATTTTTTATAAATAAATATTTTTTAATGGAACTGTGGTTCTTTATATATTAAGGTACTATATACGTCCTAATATATAATATATACCTAAACTATATATCTCGCTATATTTATAAAAAGTGCGACTGGGCCTCCAGCCGTGTTAATTTTTAGGTTCACTGAGACTCCATAATATATGGACTCTACAGCAGAGTCTTAGTGAGCCTAAAAATTAACAAGGTGGGCCCAGTCGTACCGTATGGATATATAATGAGAATGTTTACTCATCAGTAAGCTTTAAGGATTTTTTTTTGAATTCGTTTAAAAATTTCTATTATGTAGTAAGAAACTATTAACAGATTTCTATAATTTTTTAACCAGTTTTAAATATACAGTGAGTCCACTTAAGTACGCAGTATATTAAACACTTTTTTATTATTAAATTAACGAGAAAAAGTTATTCTTCATAAAAAGTTCTGCATTGTTTAAAACCTAAAACCATCAGATATTTTATTTTTATAAATTATTTTTAGTACCTTCTGGTAATCTATGTAGACGTAAATGTTTCAATCTATATTTTTGTTCTTGTTCATCAAATTTATCATGTAGATTTTTATTTTCTTTAAAGCGTACTGATATATTATTCATTGATGTGATTTTATAATTTACTTCTTTTAAATGTTCTTCAATTGTTGTTAAAACAATATCGGTCATTGTTTAGCCAGATCTTTTAAAACCTTATATGTAATAAATTTCTGAGAGGTATCTGTAACAACATTATTTAATTTTTTGTCTTTTTGTAAACACCATTATTACATTTATGAAAACAAAAATTTTAATTTTAAACTAGTATTGAGCAAAAAAGTCATTATAATAGATACACACAAAACTTGAGAAGACTTAAAAAGAATAGAACTATTGCAATTGGTTTGCCGGCAGAAACGACGAATTCGCATACTACTCGCTAAGAAGGTTTATCTTCAATGGGTTATTATTATTTTAAATAAAAACATATGGTCTGAGTAATTAGGTTTTTCTTCCTTCTGCTAAATAAATTATTAAAAAGTGGCAACAGTGCTTGGAGCCTCAGTAAATACATTATCTCTAGTAAGAGGAGGCGCATTAACATAAACAGTGTCAAAACATATGTCAAATGTATATAGTGGACGTTACGTTGACCTATCCAACTAATGGTAGTTGAATTAGTCTTTACAAATAACGGTGTATATAATGGCGTATATACGGTGGAGTTTTGGTAGGCCATTTATGGAATGGAGTCCCAGTAATGCCACGTAGCTAGATATATATATATATATAAAGAAAATAAAAAATATGCTCGTTTAAATCGTTGCACCTATTTTTAGTTGATTTTTACTTACTTTGTTTTTTTTAAATAAATAACATTTATTTTGACTTTTACAAATTTTATACTTAATAATGGATGTTCAACTTATACAGAACAATGTTTTTTAGCATGATATTCTGCTCTGAAAGAAAAAGAAATAATCTCAGATGTTATATATTCTTCTTCAACCAATTCTGTATTAACTTTAGCTTCTAAAATTCCTGAGATTTTTACTAGAATTATAATCCAGCACAAAGGAAACCTAAAACACAATATTTTTAAAATTTATTCTTAGTGATTAAAATATTATTACACTAGGGCGACCATACTTACAGCAATTTTTCTGTATTGTAAAGCATTTTTAAAGTTTGTCCAGCAATTGGTATTGTGCAGCAAAATGGCATAGGTATATATATCCAGTGAAATGCTGTATTTATCCACCAAAACGTCACTACTGTCCAGCAATGGTAATACTTAATTTACTGAAACGTAACAAATTTAAATGTTATTTATCTTTAGTGAACTACATGAGCACTTCTATACTGCTGTTCTAGCAAGAAAGGTTTTATCTGCAAAATTAGCAGTTTTTTTTATGTGCATTTGTCTACATTTTATCTTTCTCGATACTGAAAAGGAATGTCTTATGTGTAACAAAGGTACTAAAATGTTAAAAAGTTACACAAAAAAAGGTTTAAAAGATAATAAATATAAGTTTTCAGATAGGACTTCTCTTGTGAGGATGGCAGTATATGACTTCTCTGTTTTTGTATTTTTATAATTGGGAGTAGGGTTGAGTATCAGTCAAAGGTATCAATACCGGTATCATGTGAGATACTTTGTGGTAGAGGCATCGATACTGTTCGATATTATGTTAAAGATATTGATATTTATAAGTCTCAAGTAACAAAGTAACGAAAAAGTAAAAGATTTTTGTTAAACGGCTGGCAACCCCCATTCAACAGGACGGAGTAGGGAACTTAACTAATAACAAGAGTGCATCAGTAAAGTATATTCTGTAGTCGACACCTTTTCGTACTCTACCTGGTACAAGTTATAGTGTCAATAACTGGCAATTTACCTTATAATTAAATAACAAAAAAACAGTGGTAACGCTTAATCATATTACCAAGTTTCACCACATGCAAAAACTAAAATATTTCAGTACAAATATTTGAACAAACCTTATAATCTCTGACCACACACATAGCGATACAATACTTGCTTCTAAGTATCACTATGGCGATAGTATTGGTAATTCAGTAATTCAGTGCCTAAATATCGATACTTTCATTGTTTAATATCGTTACTTCTATAGTATTAAGGCATCAATAAGATCCCTATTATCGTGTAAAATAAATATTTCATCATTTAATTGTATCTACTTGTTTACAATGATTTATTTTTTATTGTATTTGGAAATTGAAATTTTGCCATCTAAAACAACAAACAATAAATTAGAAAATTAGAAAATTTATTGAAAAGAAGAAAACAACTTACCAAACTTATTCAAACGTATAGTTTCCAATTTCTTTAAAATCTGAAATACGTACAAGAAAAAGTGACAAGTGACATTTTTTTATGTTTTGTTGGTTATGACAAACGAATGGCTACGTTCGAAAGTCCATAGTACTTCTCGTGGAAACTTTTTTAGCAAGTTACTTAATTACGTTGTGTTATCATAACAGGCAGGTTAAATACGTAAGTAACAAATAGATGTTTCGCGAGGTTTTGATTTCCCTCAACAACTTCTCATTAACGTTGCAATTACGTTGTATGGGTATGTTATTATGTTCCCTTAAAACAACATCGCCGAAAGGCTTGGTAACGTTATGTGCTAGCTGGGTGGAATGCGCAGGCCTGGGATCAATCAACCACGTCCGCGTGGCGCTGCAGTCGGGTGGTGGGGTAGGTGGTGGGAGTGTAAATGACAGGTGAATATTGATTTTTGTGGGTGGGGGTGTAATGGCGTCTTGGCTTAAACCAAACGTGAACTTTGTTTATTTATATTGGTGACTGTTGTATTCAGTTGTTTTCATTTCCAATTTGCTTGATTGATTTTGTTGACCACTGTTAATAAGCTTGTTTTTCCATTATAAATTTGTGCTTTTTCCGCTGTTATTTTGTGGTTTTTCATAAAGATGCGTAATTATAGAAAATGTGTACCGAATTGCCTTGTTGTGGACAACAAGATGCATCGCCTGCCTCACCTCACCCTACGAATTCACCCGATTTATTTGATATTTGTGCACTTGCTGTTCGTTGTCCAAGATTTAATAATAAAACAAGACTACAAATTTATTCCACCTTTGTAGTATGTCATAAACATTTTGAAGAGAAGTATAAAGTAGTTGGCTCTCGTCGAGGTCTAACACCTGAAGCATTTCCAACGCTATTCCTACCAGCAGTTCCTGGAAGAGTAGCGGATGGACTTTCCTCAAATAACGTAGAAATTGAATATGTTGATTAAACACCTTCTACTTCAAGTAAAGGTTCGAAGAAGAAGCAGACTAATAATATATGTTGGACTTCTTTTCGAGAAGGAAAGTTAGTAATCTACTCATTTATTTTATACTTATACCCCAGTATATATACCAATACAGTAGCGACAGATCATTTTTTATGAGGGGTCCATATTTTTCTGCGCATGTCTGAAAATAAGCGACAAAAACGTCAACGTCAATACTGTCAATGCGATGTAAATGCACAAATGTAAATAATGTAATGCTGCGTTTGAGAATCCACATCGGATGCATTTTTTACATCTCGAGCGTTTTTTTATCCACATCGGACACATCTGTCCCATTACATTTACGTATACTGCATCACGTGATCAAAGATTTTTTACATCTCAGATGCATCCGATGTGGATTCTCAAACGCAGCATAAATATGTCATTATTTTTGTTTGTTTGCAGTGCATATTTTGAGACATTTTTATTATTTTAGTTTTTCATTTATTGTGTGATATTTTTGAAATGGCTTCTGCACCTGATCAGAAAAGAAAGAGATGTGTCTATCGCCCTTGTCCATCTCAAACAGAGTAAACAGACAAAGGGACAAGTTATTTTGCATTTCCCATGGAGCCAGAAAGGTATGTCTTAAGAAAATACTTTCAATTTTTATATTTGAAAACCAAATATTTATTTGACAACCAAATATTTATTATTTAAATGTCTGGAGGACAATTTTTACAATTTCAACAAAAATAATGTAAAAAATATATAATTTCTGAACTACCGTCAATCTAAACATTTGTTATCAACTTTTTTATATTTTAGGGCCAACATGTGGTTAAGAGCTTGTAATAGGGAAGATTTGAGTAACATAGATGTGAACAGTGTTCATCGGAATTACAGGTTGTGTGAGAAACATTTTGAGAAGAATTGTTTTTCTAAAACGTTGAACCGTAAACGTTTATTGCCTACTGCTGTTCCCACATTTTCTATCCATCTAGGTCATCAGCCAAATGTCTATCTTCTCCCTAATACATTGACCAAGTGCTTCCTCTGTTGAGACTATCATTGAACATGAACGAGACATTTTTGAAAGCGTACCATGTGCAACCTTTGGACATTCTTAATCAAAAATCCTACCTCCAAATTATTATAATGAATTAGATGTTCTTTGATTCACTATGTCCATTGATTAAAAATGTTCTGATTGACTACATCTAATCAAAATATATATGTATTTCTTGTAAAGTAGCAAAAAGAAAACAAAAAAATGTATTTTGTGGTGTTATTATTTTAACTGTTTTTTAATTTTTGATTTGTTTCATTTATACAATATTTAAGCACTTAAACAATAATATATATAATCTTATAAACAGTTGTATGATATATATACGTTAGGGAAATTAGGACAAGGATGATTACATTCTATTTCTTTCATAATATCAAAAAAAGCTATGCGATATACCAGACATTACACAGGTATTGCTAAAAATAGATATAACATTTTTTTATAATTTAAATATATAGATAATAAACTTTTCATTTGGAGTTTTTAGGCCTCCATAAGTGCTTTATTTGCAATCATATGTTAAAATCTGTGAACTATCCAAATCTTCACATTCTTTTGAAAATTTAATAAATGTATTACATCCATGTATGCCTAAAGCTTTTTTGATCAAATAGCCACAAACATATTTAAATGGATTTTGAACTATTATATCTTCTGTCCTGTAGCTGTAATTAGGAAGAAACACAGCTTCTCGAGTGTTTTTATTTATTTCAGGATACAGAGAGACAATATTTTTTACATCTAATTGTAGCAAGTGTTTGTCCAGGTCTTCATTACAATTCATGGAATTGCAATGAAGATAATTTTGACAAAAAAGTTTTTTAAATGCCCTTTCGAATTGTACAGGTGTTGGATTAATTAAATTCCCACCCTGTTGCCTAATGGACCCAACAAATTTTTCTAGACAGTCACTGTTGATTCTTCTAGCCATTAAATATTTAAATCCCGCAGCAGATAACCTTTCCCATACAAATTTTAAACCATAAAATCGTTAAATATAAACATGTAATTTTTATGATGTGACGTTAATAGTATTTAATTATATACATAGGTAATATAAGCAATTGGGCAGCATTGTGCTTAACGGGTGACTTACAACAGGCATTTGCTAAAACTCATCTGAAGTCAAAAATTTGTACGTAGGAACAAAAATTGAAATAAAATAATTCTTGTATTGTAAATTCATTAAAAACTTACTAATTTGTAATTGTGTGTTTTAATAAATATTATTGTTATATGTTGTTTCACTTCTAAAAAGATACCTACATAACCTCATTTTAAATAAAAAAAATAAGGTGCAGAGTTAATTTATTAGTTCCAGGAAGAAACCAAAAAATGTTTAACACATTTCATACAATGAATGGCATACAAAAGTAATTTATTTTAATCTAATGATAAAATTTTAAAATTGACACATCTAGATTTTCACCGGAACTCATTTATTTAAGTTACACAATATTTTGATTAATTTATTTGCCTAGAATACATTAAAATGTTATATGTACATGTTTTAATTTTTTCTAAGTGTACATCGCTAATTTGCAATTTTAGAGTTTACTTTTCTCCGTGTAGAAATAAGCGACAAAAACGTCAACTGTCATTGAAAATCTGACCACCCCGACATCAAAGAAGCCGACGCAATCTGTCGCTACTGTATTGTTCTTTATACTGGGCTTATACTGTGTATTTTCTGTTTCATGACATTTGGGGTTGCAAAGCTGTATCGTAGAAGAAGAAGCAGACTAATAATATATGTTGGACTTCTTTTCGAGAAGGAAAGTTAGTACTTATTTATTTTATACTTATTGCTGTGTTTGAGAATCCACATCAGATGCATTTTTTACATCTCGAGCGTTTTTTTATCCACATACCTATATATAAAACGTTTATTTAGTCAAAAAAACTATTTTTTACATGTCAATACATCTTCACGTTTAAAATATAAAAAATACATAAATATAGAATCAACATACATTTAAAATGCAATAAAAAATACATAAGATACAGTACACTTACATGTCAACTATACAAAACAATAAAAGAACAAGAAAGAGAAAAAAAACGTCAATAGGTGAACAGGTATTCATGCTGTTTTATTTTAAATATTGTCACATTTGAAGAACATTTAATATCCTCAGGCAAATTATTAAAAGCCTGTACACCTTTAAAAAACACTGAATTTTGTGTACATTTTTCTTGTTACCTGTTTAGGTTCATGAACATCCTGATTATAACTTAAAATATTTTGTAAATATACTCTGGAGATTCCTGATTTAATTTTAAATATAAAAAGCAGGGAATAGAATAGCAAATATTTTTTAACAGTCAACCACTGAAGCACATTCAACATGGAATTGATTGGTTCCAATCTCGAACAGCTCAGTATTATCCTCAGACCTCTATTCTGCAACTTTTGCAATCATTGCAACTCATTCTGGTTGAGCAAATACAGTATAGTGGCACAATAATTAAAATAAGGTAATATTAAGAGTATTATAAATTATTATTTTAGTCCATTTGCCGAGATGTGGAGAACAGCGCCTCAAATAGTTTATTTTAAATCGGACACATCTGTCCCATTACATTTACGTAAATTGAATCACGTGATCAAAGATTTACTACATCTCAGTTGCATCCGATGTGGATTCTTAAACGCTGCATATACTGTGAAATTTGTGTTTCATGACGTTTGGGGTTGCAAAGCTGTATCGTAGATGTTGGACTTATTAAAAAATAAAGTATTCCTCGGACTTATAATTTTTTATTAATACATTTATTTTAATGAGATTGTACTTATACTGTCTTTCTTTTTTCACAGCTAAAGTTCTTCACAAAATGATGGACAGTGTTTTATCCTGGAATATGTAGCAGCCATCCAGCTACTTCATACATAATACAATTTTCATATACATTACATTTTTTAAATATTGGATTTGTATTATATATATTCTTTAATAAATTTATTTTTTGAATATTCTTGTTTTTTTTATCTAAAAACTGTTAGCCAAATTAAGATTTGTTCACACAAACTGCATTTTTGCTTTATTATAGCGATATTCGCAACAGTTTTTAATGCGGATAATTTTTACTGTCAAATTTGAATAGCCCCGCGCTTTTCTTCTCTTCTTCTTTTTATTATTTTCTCTTCTTTCATATGGCCTCTTACCAGACAAGGACTTAATTGAAAAAAAAATCAACCACGTCCACCAGGTGCCGCTAAAAACTCTATCATCCTTTTTTAACATGGGAGTTACCGTTCTAAGAGTAAGTGTTCTGTGAGTCCGACTGAAAGACGTTTATAAGACGTCTTTGAGCTTTCACATTAATATATGGATTTGGGAAGACGTCTTAAGAACGACTTTGAGCTCTCACATTAATACGTCTGAATTATGGCTTTTGCAAGACGTCTTAATAACGTCCTAGGACATTGAGACCAAACCAAGACACAAAAAAGACGTCTTTTAGACGTCGTGTGATATCTAGGATTATTATAATTTCTATTAAAATAACTTCATACAACCCTGTATATTTCTTAATATTGATTTTTATAATTTTTACTGAAATACTCAAAATTTCACCCATCTAAAATAGATGTTTATCCTAACTGTCTATCTAGGTGTATGACCTGAAGGTTATGTGGTTTATAGGCCTTTTCACCATGTGATGAGCGCAAGCACAGCCGCCATGTTGAAATAGAGCCTATTCAAAATTTTCGTACTGTTTTGTTCAACAATAGCTGGAAAAGCAATATTATCTCTACATACAAATAAATCATTAGAAAAAATCGTTGATGGTGATACACATTTTTATAACTCTGTGGAAGCACATAGATATGAGCAATTAAAAAGGTTCTTAAAGTGACGTGGACGTTCGGAACAAGGAAAAAAAGTGTGGTGATTAAAAGGTTAGGTTTCAATACATATTAACTGTAAAAAATGAATGAAAACAAATAATACTTATAACTCGATTCTAATTAATTATGCCAACTATTAATAATTGCAAAAAACACATGAAAGTTAATCACGGGTATAATTAATAAGATTGAAAAATTATTTAAAATTTTAAGGATCAACATGACATTTGTAATAATATTACTGTGTATACACCGAAGTAGTATTTAATATTAAAAAATATTGTGTAATACCAGACAAGGATTTTCTTCTGTTGAACCACTTTCTCCATAAATCCAAATATAATTATCTTTAGTAACATCATCCATCAATTGATCGAAAACCTTTGTCACTTCGACCACATTTTTCACTTATAATGCTCATTTTGAACATGTTTTAATATGGATTTTGCCTAATGAGTTGTGGTTTTTTACGATATTGCAGGCAAGTCTTTTTATAAAATAATAATTTATACCGTTTGTCACTTTTACATACTCATAACAATACCGTTTAGTTTTTCCTTTCCGTAAAGATAACACAATTAATTGATTGCAAAAATTAATTTTTCAATTAAGACACTTATTACTTTACTTTTTTTATTCCATTTTTTAAACGAATACACTTAAAATTAATATTTATCTATTATGATTTTTTTCACGTGGATATTTTAACATGCTTGTTTACAAAAAATAACAGTACGAAAAAGATGGCTGATACTGACGCATGCGCACAAAAAAATATGTGATGAAAAGGTCTATTGGTTACATTGCAGAAAATGTCAAGCCCTCCTTTAAACGAAACCCCAGTGATACCTCAAAAAAAGTTACATAAATCTTTTGACTCGCCATTGAAAATACAGACAGGATTATACAGGGTGTTTCCGAACTTGGCGTCCAAATTTGTAGGGGTGGTAGTTCGCATAATTTGAGAGTGATTGGCAGATTTCATTTTTCTAAAAAAATTATAATAAACAAAATAGAGCCATTATAAAAAAAATCAAAGAGCGGGTCCTACCCTGAGCGCGTAGCGCAATAGTCGCTTGATCGGTTACTCATCGGGATTGAGAACTGAAAAACAGATGCGATTTGCAATTTTGTCGATTCTAAGCGTAGCGCGCGCGAGTCGAGGCGATCCCGTCCCCGTGCAGGACCATACCTGTTTAAAATTTTTAATTAAATTATAATTATTTTTATTTTAAATATTTTGGAAAAATGAAATCTGCGAATTGGTCTCAAATTATGCGAACTACCACCCCTACAAATTTGGACGCCAAGTTCGGAAACACCCTGTATACTAATTTCATCTAGCGTTGTGGCGGCGTCGATTTAGGTACGTCGCAGCGTTGACCGTCACCTTGCGTCGAGGCGACTAGCGTCATGGTTGAGAGGAAGGTATTTAATACGGTACCTACTGCATTGGGACAGATATACGGTAGAAATATTTAGGTAGCGCGGGACGTGACGAAGGGTGTCGACAAGGATGTTATGATGGAAATATTTAGGGGCGGCAAGCGTCGAGAAGTAGAGCGACGGAATGAATACAATTGTAGGAAATACTAAAGTGGTGTTAGAAGTGATAGCGTAAAAAGGCAGGGAAGTAGAATGGCAGGACGTTGAGCGTCGAGACGTTGACATCTTTGGGGATAGGATGTATTGTAGGATAGACGTCGTTTAGGAAGAGCGTTTTAGGAAAGGTATAGACTATATAACTGGATACAGATCATAACTGATTGCTTGAATGTAAAATAATAAAATGAATGCTTACACATCAAATAATAATAAATATAGTTTAAAAAAAAACTAAAAAACACGCTTTTAGAGCATATCAAACTATAAAGTTAAAAATAATTTTTCAAATAAGCTTAAAAGAATAATAAATGGAAAATACTAGTATTATTGTGAAAAAAGCGTCGGGCGCTCGATGTACGAGAAATATGGACAAAGCGCCCCACGCTTTTTTCACAATAATACTAGTATTTTCCATTATTGTTTTAAGCTTATTTGAAAAATTATTTTTAACTTTTTAGTTTGATATGCTCTAAAAGCGTGTTTTTTTAGTTTTTTAAACTATATTTATATTTCACTTTTTAGTTCGATCTATTATAACAGCGTGTTTTTTAGTTTTTTTTAAACTATATTTATTTTTTACTTTTTAGTTCATTATTAAAAAAAAATTGCTGAAAAAAAATTACTTTTTTTTCAGCCGTGGGGATTAGAACCCACGATCGGTGTCTGGCAATCGAAAACTCGCGCGTTAGACCGCTCGGCCACGAACGAACTTGACTTAGTGGGATATACTGACAGTAATAAGCCACTAGAGTCCAAAGGAGAGTTACATACATACAGGTGAAGCTAATATAAGCGTGTTAAAAATGAATGAATCCGAGCTTATTTGTGCCAGAGTTCTTATACTAAGTTTAATGGCTTTTGTGGCGTCTCTGTGTGTCTTAGTTCCTAGAGAAATACGAATGTAGGTGCAAAGGAGGTAGCTAATTTATTACTTGCTTTGAAAAGCTTTGTATATCGAAATATTGTCGAAATGGGTCTTAACATCGAAACTAGAAAGAAGCGAATTAAGTGTTTTAGTGATAATTACTTCGTGAAAAGAAATATGTTTTATGGTGGTTTCTTGGTCTAGGTTCTCAGACACGTGCACGAAATTTGGATCTTTTACGGACGTGGTTGTAGATATTATTTATTAGGTGTCGTAAATAAGATTTAATTATCTGGGAAATTTTCCGTTAAATAAAGGATTTTGAATTTAATATGAACTATTATATTTAATAAATGGAAAATGTAAATTATTAAGGTACCTTGGTGAGGTAGGTTACAAGGGGGTCGTTTTTCTACTTTATGGAATGTTATTTACGCTTAGAGAAGTAAATTCTTCAAATAAAAATTGCTTGTAATGTAATTCTCTATCATTTTTATCCCATAATTTTCCTAAAATGGTACGTATTTGTGAAGTTTGGGATTTAGAACTTCAAAAAGTGTAAATATCGAAATTATAAAAAAATTGTTCCAATAAAAATTCTTGTCTTATACATAATTTGACAAAAAGTACAAAATTCAAGTTTTTAAAAAAATTGTTCAAATAAAAGATGTTTGCGATATCATTGTCTATTAATTTGTTTTATACATGTTTTTTCTAAAATGGACTGTAATGGAAAAATTTGAGGAAAATGTAAAATTTTAATTTTTCAGTATTTTTGTTGGCAATGAATATGTAAAAAATGTATCGAGTAAGATGCGTGTGGAAAATGTGTTTAGTTCATCCTCTGAACATTTACAGGGGTACTACAATAGGTTGTACAAAATAACCGGAAAAAGCCTGTAATAACTAGACAGGAAAGTCATGTGCTTGACACATCAGATTGTTTTAACCTTAAATTAATAACTGCTTTTATCTCCTTCGCAATGCTCCAGCTTCTCTTCCTTTCTGTCCGTCACTCTCCGTCCTGCCTATATCTTTGCTGCTGTTTTTACTCTCCCTCTATCAGTGTTGCCAGAATATATATTTTTATGTACCAGATTTGTCTGAGAAATATACCAGATTCTATAAATTGTAGGTTTTATCGAGAACGAACATTTCTATGGAACGAACACAAACAAGGAAGAACCCAACAATATATTTACCCGTCAAATGAAAACGGGCTAAAAAAGTACTAGATTTTGCTTCAAGTACACTAGAGTACCAATTCTTACCAGATCTAGTACATTGCCCTCTATATATGTCTCTACTCGTCCTTAAAACCTTTTTGTTCAAATAAAATTTCTGTTACTTTGTTTCAACTTTCCAATATAATGTTCAGCTTCTATAATCTAATTTTTATTTAAATTCAGTTTTAATTATTTTTTTTTGTTCATTTACCAAAACTGACGATCCCCTTCAAAAATCCAAAAACCTCGACAAAAACCAATATCGCTGCTAATATATAATTTTTGTAACCAAATTTTCTTCAGCAGTTTTCATATCATTATATACCAATTTGTTGTGATTTAAGAGAAAAATTCAACGCCGCAAACCACATCTTCCTAGCTTAAACGGCCAAAATAATAAACAAAACACCCGATTTTTCTATTAAAATTCCCCTGAATTCGAACTTAAATCATATTCTCAACCCTTACGAACAATTCATCTGGGATTTGTTTGGGCACGAATCTTACGGATATTTCGGAATCCTAGTGTTGCCTTATTGGCTTTTTAACTCTAAGATCCAGGTTGGATCCTTGGCTTTGGCACATTTTTTCTTTTCCCTTTGGTGTAGGTGAAGACGGATTCCTTAATTTCATTGGGGGAAATTGGAGGTTTTTATTTTCACATTACTGTGATGCAAAGCATGCACTACAAGGATTATTCATTAAAAAAAAACAATTATTTGAAAATAAAACTGTTCAGAATGTTTTGTCATATTTATCTATCAACAAAATGTGGAATATAATTTATAAAAAGTTTTTATTAACTCTGTAAAATAAAATACAGAACAATAGTAATCACTTTAACGGTTGGACTTGGCGACACGTTCAAGTTCGTCCTTCTTCTTAATAGCATATGAATTTGATGATCCCTGAAACAATAAAGAAAGAGTATTAGAAAAATGTTTCAATAATTTAACTGGTTTTGTATATAAAAAATGTTTAATAACTGTATTTATCTGTAACATTTTGAAAGACTGAATCATTTGTGTCTCAGTTTGTTATTCTTATATTATTTAGATTTTTCAAGGAATATTGGATAATACTGTTTCAAAATTGTATGATAAAAATATTCAAAATGGAATATTTTTAAGGTAAGGTTTTGTTTTAATATAGTTCTTTATGATACTCCAAAACCATAGATTCAGTTAAGTAGCATAGGAAAGAACAATCAAATTCTAAATATTAAACATGAGAACCATATAAATCAGACTTGGGTATTAATGGTATTATTGTTTCATTCAGATTTGACAATTATTATTGTATAATATTGTTGCAAAATTTTATGATAAAAATATTCAAAACGGAATATTTTTAGGGTAAGGTTTTGCTTTAATATAGTCCTTTATGATACTCCAAAACCATAGATTCAGTTAAGTAGCATAGGAAAGGACAATAAAATTATATGAAACATAAGAACCATATAGATCAGACTTGGGAATTAATGGGTATTATTGTTTCATTCAGATTTGACAATTAATATTGTATATTGTTGCAAAATTTTATGATAAAAATATTCAAAATGGAATATTTTTAAGGTAAGGTTTTGCTTTAATATAGTCCTTATAGTGTTACAAAACCACAGATTCAGTTAAGTAGCATAGGAAAGGACAATTAAATTATAAATATTAAATGTAAGAACCATATAGGTCAGACGTGGGTATTATTGTTTCAAAAATATTTTTACATAAAACATCAATGGTTAAATGTAAGGTAAAATTTTTGATATTATTTAGTCCTCAAGCGAAACTACAATTATTATTTAGTAATAATTGAGGATTAGTAAGGACAAATAATTAATTTTTACCTTAAATTTAAGGTCAGTCTTGGTATTTCTGAGTGTTGCAAAAATATTTTTACTTGAAACATCAATAGTTTCATGTGAGGTAAAACTTTTGTCATTATTTAGTCCTCAAGTAAAACTACAATTATTATTTAGTAATAATTGAGGATTAGTAAGGACAAATGTAGTTTGTACCTTAAAATTTAAGGTCAGTCTTGATATTTATGAGTGTTTCAAAAATATTTTTACATGAAACATCAATAGATTCATGTAAGGTAAAACTTTTGCCATTATTTTGTCCTCAAGCGAAACTACAATTATTATTTAGTAATAACTGAGGATTAGTAAGGACAAATATTTAGTTTTTACCTTAAATTTAAGGTCAGTCTTGGTATTTTTGAATGTTGCAAAAATATTTTTACTTGAAACATCAATAGTTTCATGTAAGGTAAAACTTTGTCATTATTTAGTCCTCAAGCGAAACTACAATTATTATTTAGTAATAACTGAGGATTAGTAAGGACAAATGAATAGTTTTTACCCTAAATTTAAGGTCAGTCTTGATATTTTTGAGTGTTGCAAAAATATTTTTACATGAAACATCAATAGTTTCATGTAAGGTAAAACTTTTGCCATTATTTAGTCCTCAAGCGAAACTACAATTATTATTTAGTAATAATTGAGGATTAGTAAGGACAAATATTTAGTTTTTACCTTAAATTTAAGGTCAGTCTTGGTATTTTTGAGTGTTGCAAAAATATTTTTACTTAAAACATCAATAATTTCATGTAAGGTAAACTTTTGCCATTATTTAGTCCTAAAGCGAAACTACAATTATTATGTAGTAATAATTGAGGATTAGTAAGGACAAATATTTAGTTTTTACCTTAAAATTAAGGTCAGATTTGGTAATTTTGAGTGTTGCAAAAATATTTTTACTTAAAACATCAATAATTTTATGTAAGGTAAATTTTTGCCATTATTTAGTCCTAAAGCGAAACTACAATTATTATTTAGTAATAACTGAGGATTAGTAAGGACAAATATTTAGGTTTTACGTTAAATTTAAGGTCATTGTTGGTATTTAAGGGTTTCATTTGTAATTATGTTGACCTCAAGCGAAACTAGTTATTATTTAATAATAACCAAAGATTAGTAAAAACAATTACTGATATTTATTTTAAATGAGAATCAGTCTTAATACATGGTGGACCAAAAATTCAGAGGTGATTTGCCGAAATATCACATTTAGTGATGTAAAATACCCAGGTATTTATTTTGAAGGAAAATACCCAAAAATATTTACCCAAAATGGGTAAATTTCTTAATATCTATTAAATTTAAGAAATTGGTATGAAAAATATTTATTGAAATTAAAACATTTATTTCACAATATCTGAATTGTCTGAATCAGACTGGTTGGACCTTGCAAATCAACAATTGGCCTCAAAATATTTATCATTTTGTCAAATTGTACCCAAAATATAGAATCGTCAAGTAATAAAGGTTTTAGTTATTTTGATAGTGTTACAGATACTTCATCACTTATCGCTAGTGTTTGTAGAACACTTTTATTTAGGCGAAGGCTCTGTAGGCAGAACAAATGACTTCGCCATCATGTTTTTACAGCCAGTTTCAGAGAAACATTGATTTTCTCTTGTTTGAAGAATATGACTCTCTTTTTGATAGTTTTTAAAGCATATCTGTAACTTTTGCCATAAATGTTTTGATAGACTCTCAGCTCAATATGTCATTCCAAATTAAATGTAGTAGGTGAGGAATACAGCCTAATGGCACAATGTGATCAAATATTTGCAGCAATGAAAACCAGAAATTTCAGGCCCATACTTTTCTAATACATTCTGCATTTAATTTGACAAATATTCGGCATTGTGTTGGTTTTGGTAATTATAAAGTCGACAAATCTTGGTTTCGGTTTGGTGATGACAAAGTTAACAATTGACTCGTTACGAAGGTTACTCCATCCGTCACATTGTGAATGCAAATTTTTCGAATTTTTAAAATCTGTTTTTATTTCGCTCTGCAGTGCCTCATATTTATTATTCAAGTAAGATGTGGCAATACGAAATTGGGCCTTATTTGTTTGAAGAATTCAATCCATAATGGATGTTCTACCATTAATAAAGGAGTTAGTAAAGCTTTGGCAAGATTTTTTCATATTTATGGGAGAGTGTAAACACTTCAACGTGTGTTTTTCTATTTTATTCACATTTGGAAACTCAAACCGTTTATTGCAAAATTTTTCTTCTACCCATAATGAGAGTGAAGATTGACTATAAGTATTAACAAATAATATCACCTGCTTTGTAGATTGACTATGAGTATTGACAAATATTACCTGTTTTGTGCTTTAAAACATCCTTGTCGTGACTGTCATGTGTTATAACATAACCAACACATATTAAATTATTTTAAGTTATGTTTTTGGGTAGGTAAATATCTCTTGGAAACATACCAAGTAAATACCCACAATTTATTTATCTACCCACTGGGTATTTACCCAACTCACATCACTAATCACATTGCACCTTCACAATTACAAACAGACATTATGTGAAAAAAAATGCATATAGGAAAACTATGAAACATCAACAACTTCTCGAACTTCACTAAAGTGTATTTTTAGATGTCTCTGAAGTGGCTAATAAATGGAAAAGGCTCCTTTATATCTAAACGATTTTGTCAACATACAAACCTCTGGGTACAGCAAATTCAATTAGTATGTGTCATCCATACTTTCCAAAAATACAATGACAATGCAGCAACTGTTATTGGAGAGCAGCACCAAAAAATAATACAATTTTTTTTGGGTGACATGATTTAAAATGAAGAAGGAATGTAATTCCAGCAAGACGTAGATACAGCTAACACAACTGAATTAAGTCAATGATTAATTTAGAAGTAGGATGTCATTTCAGCAAAAAGTTACAGCTGGACTATTAGATATAACCTAGTAACTTTTGGCACACCATGTATATGCCAAAAACAAATGTTTATCAATAATAAACAGAAATTGTAAGTTTTTCTAAATACCAAATGAACAAGTATTAACTATGAAATAAGCTATATTATGCTAGTTAACCAGTGGAAAACTTGTCAATTATAACACAAAAAAGATACTCTTTCTTACCTTTGCTGCATTGATGAGTTCATCAGCTAAACATTCAGCGATGGTCTTAATGTTACGGAATGCAGCCTCTCTGGCTCCTGTGCATAGCAACCAAATGGCTTGGTTTACTCTACGAAGTGGTGAGACATCAACAGCTTGTCTCCTAACTGTACCGGCTCTACCAATACGGGTGGAGTCTTCACGAGGTCCAGAATTGATGATGGCAGATACAAGAATCTTTAAAAATAAATAAAATAAATTAAATACAATAAAAATAATTAAATAACAAGAGCAAAAGTTAATTTGTAATTATCAGATTTAAAAAATCAACAATAACATTTCTGAAGAGGTGTCAGAAATAAGTTTTTCATCATGGAAATTAGTAAATGAACAAATGATATGAATAAAAATATTTTTTTATACATTTTATTTTTCACAAAATATTAAAACAATGTTAACGGGTCAGTATAACATAAGGAATGTCAGAATAAAAAAAAAATGAACATCAAACAGTACACATTCCATAAAGTAATTTTCAAACAAAAAAATGTGACAAGGGTGGGAGGAGTCCGAAATTTCATGAAATCACATTTCCTAATCTAATATATCTAAATAATAAAACAAAATTTGAACTATTAAAGAAAAACCTAAAAATATTTTTAATTTCTGGATGTAAAATTGCAAAATATGTGATGTCACACTAGGGAGGGGGGAGTCTCACAAATGTGACCAGCTGTGACAAGCACGGGGGTTAAATAAGCTGAAATTCGTGTGGCGTAATTTATGGATGGCCCTTTATTAGTAAAAACGTTTTTCATATAAAGTTATTTGACATATTCCTCAAACGCCTCAGTGATCTTCTTGAAAACACATGTAAAAAGAATTGTTAATGTGTTCCTGTTCATGGTAATATTATACGAATACAAAAGATCGCAGTTTTTCTTATTTACGCCTAGTGTTAAACCAAAAGATACTAGCTGTGGCCAGTCTCAGAACTGGCACTTGTGATGAGGATGTAGCCTGCAGCACCATCCCCATTCACAATAGCACAATTGCATGGAAATGCAATTTTCTATTTAATCCCTCATGAAATTTCAGTTAAAAAGATTATATTTTCTCTGCTTTCTAATTAGTATTTATCAAAGAGATATATTCAGGATATATTTTCAGTATTATTTTGTATTACTAATAGATCCTTCAAGTAATTGTCTGCTGTAATAAACTTGTATTGTATGTTTCTATCCAATGCTGTCAGATGTTACCATATACCAGATAGTGTCAGTCGATCGACATTTTGACAGACATTAGTAGTAGACATTATGACGAATGTGACATTTTTAATAGACATTCAAGAATAGGGCCCCAGATAATTAAAATTATAAAAATCATAAATTGTACATACTTTTAAAATCATTGCAAATAAATAAGTACTTAAATAAATATAAAATGAAACAAACTATTTTACTATAAATCATTACAAAAAAAAAATCTATAAATACTTAGGTAATCTTGTAGTTGATGGATTTAGAAATGCGCATATTCACACCACTCTGTACTGATGTGTAGAATTTTAATTTTGTAATTATCACTATTGAAATGTATTATTGACATTAAAAATAAGGATCCTATTACTTGAAAATCTTCAGAACATTTTTTATTTTTATGAAATTTTTATTCAATGTAAAAATTGGGAAATAGATATTAGAAGTAAAATAGTTATTTCAATATACGTATTCCCTGGTTCCAAATAATTAAATATAACCTAACAACTATATGTAACGATTCCATCTAACAGAACTAGTCGGAACGGGAATTATGTGGACAGGCGCATTTCCAGACCCTTCAACCATAAGATTATCAAATACTTACTTGTAATGGATTTTCTCCAGTAAGCAAGTGAATGATTTCAAAAGCATGTTTTACTATCCTAACAGCCATCAATTTTTTACCATTGTTGCGACCATGCATCATAAGGGAGTTTGTTAACCTTTCAACAATGGGGCACTGAGCTTTTCTGAACCTCTTTGCTGCGTACCTACCAGCAGAGTGAGGTAAATATTTGGCATTTTTTTCTTTAACAGCAATATAATCCTACAAAAGAAAAAAAAACGTGTTATACTAGTGATTAAGCTTAAATTAAATCATGTGTAATCAAGATTGTATTTTCAGAAGTTATTATCACCAATGAAATTCTGAAGAGGTGTCAGAAAAATGTGGTTTTCATCATATATAGAATTTAATATTCTAGAAATGCATATTTATGTATGAGTACAATCTTACCTGAAGGGACATATCTGATACTTGGACATCATCACAGTTCCACCTTCCAAATAATTTAATTTCAGGGAGTTCGGCCATTTTGGGGGCTGCAACTCCCCCTACTTGACCATCTAGAGCCCAATCTTCATCCATGGTGAATTATATCTAAAATACATTAAATTATTTGAAGTACCTTTTAGGACTCTTTCAAAAATTAATCATATTTTGCTTTAAAAAAAAATCAGATTAATAAATATGTTATCAACAAAGATATTTCTGCCAAGAGGTGTCAGAAAAATAATTCATCATGATAAAATTAGATTTTCAATCAAAATTTGGTAGTATGAAGAAAAACCAGAGTGGGTTGATTACACACGTGTACTTGTACATTATATACAAGTGAAACTATCAGATTTTGCTAAACAAATGTATTTTAATATATCATTAACGTTTACTGGGCATTCTAAAGAACTACCAAATAATTTTTTTATATTATTTTAACCAAAACTCACCTTATTTCCTAAAATAAGTAAGTTGATCACAACTGCCTGAATTCAGCGTGAACCGGAAAAGGCCATTTTGTTTAGTAGAAACAACATACGTCAACAATGTCAAATGTCTCTCAACGGCAGGTTTATTTCTATCTCTGTCTCATGTATGGAAATCATTAAACTATTTCTTTTCTAATATTAGGAATATTTATTTTTATATTACCAACTTGCCGGAAACATATTAACGCGGTAAATTTAAAATATAATTTCTCCAGAATGATTATAACAAACTTCCTACTATTAAATAAATAAATGTATCCCTACTGCAGTATTTTATAATTATTTATGTCACAATAACCGACTGACTTATGTATTTTGTAATGTTAATTTATGTATACAGGGTGTCCCGAAATTAGACGGTCATATTTTAACAGAGTAATCTACATCCTAAAATGGGAGTAAAAGTTTGTATAAACATAGGTCCGAATACGTTTCTGTTCCGAGATACAGAGTGTTAAAAGGTATGTTCTGATAACACGCTTTTGTAAATATCTTATAAACGTTTATAAAGATAATTTCCACCGTTGTGTTAAACGGAGATTAAAATGACATTGTTAATGTAAAAATGTCATTCTAAACTTCGTTTAACACAACGGTGGAATCGGTCCTTAATACCCCTGTAGATATTTTTCTGAAAATTGGTTCGCAGTTTCTTTGCATCCAGAGCCATTTTCCGATACACAATTTAAACTTTTACATTCGCAAAAAATAAGTTTTTTTTTTATAACTGTACCACCCTGTAGTTCAAATTCTAAGAGGCGTAGGACATTTCTCCTCTGAATTTTTTCGCAATATTAAAAAAACGTATATTAGTTATTGTACAGTGGTCTATTAATAAAAAAAAAAGAAAGAATAAGTGGCACTCGGAAGGTGCGTATAAATATGGCGGGCCAGGCCCGGGCCGTACTGTGCCTGCGTCTTCCCAACCATGGGACGAGTTTGTCATTATTTCGTCATATTTTTACGGTGTGGCTTGTCTATAAATACCACTGGCCGCGCCAAGTAGGGTCGAAGGTCGAAGAGTAGACCCGTTGCTTTCCATCGTGCGATAGATCCAAAACAACGTATAGATATAACGAGCCGGGTTCGGACCAACAACGGGCCCAGGTTCGTCAGATTTGCGTGCGGTGTCGTATATCTACCGCGCGATTTAAAGCAACGGGTGGGTCTAGGACGGGCCGAGCCAAATAGGATCGAAGTAGGCCCGTTTGCTTTCCATCGCATGGTAGACATACGACACCGTACAAATCTGACGAACCTGGACCCGTTGTTTGCCCAGGCCTGGCCCGTGTCCGGCCCGTTAATTATATCTATAAACACACCTGTAGAATTTTGAACTATTGTTTTGAAATAATTAACTACACTACTTTGCTCCTGTTATCGTGATCTGGTCAAGGGAGGTCTTTGGTAATGACATGTCGCTTATTTCTACACTAAAAAAAGTAACTTTTAAATATATTGTCCCTTTGTCTTTTTGAATAATATATCACACAATAAATGAAAGATGAAAACTAAGTCTAAATATAGTAAAAATGTATTAAAATGTGCATTACAACCAATCAGATAATTAAAAGAATCAACTACCATTAATCCATTGACAATTCACATATGCCAGTTTGACGTATTTGCCGCTTATTTACGGACATGCGCAGAAAAATATGGAACCCTCATAAACAAAATGAACTGTCGCTACTGTATTATTACTTATACTGGGCTATGGGATGGCTATGGGTTATAAATACGGACCTGGGGTCAGATTACAGAACGTCTGCAACTTTGTAGATCTGCAAATATGTTAGAAATTTTTGCAGATTTGCAAATATGGCGGCAACTTTGCAGATCTGCAAATATGACGGAGTTACAGAGGCAAGTATCAAGTTTTTGTATTTCAAAAAATATCTGCAAATTCACAATATTTATTGTGGTTTATTACTCCAACAATTTTAAACCCAAATCCATCAATATGTTTAAAAACTCGATAATCTGACACCACGAACTGTATTCAATCAAAAGGAACAGAAGACTTCATGGTTATTAAAACAAAGTAAAGTAAAAATTGACAATCTACAAGTTTGCAAAGTTACAGATGATTTGCACACGCAAAAAGTGAAAACACCTTTCTGTAATACCATGTTTTTATTTTGCAACTGCAACTGATATTTGCAGATGCAAGTACAATTTGTAGAGCTTCTCTAATCTCATCCCTACTTCCTCCTTAGTCCTTATAAACATGTCGAGTGTAATTCACTCCTGCTAAATAGCTGGTGGAGAAAATATCCACCAGTGGACACCACATAGCCGACAGGATCGAAGGTATAGTGGATTTTACACCGGGGGGTCAATTCTCGACTTGTAGGAATTTTTTCCTATAGGAATTTTTGACATTTTTCTACACATCGGAAGTTTATGACATTTTTCTACATATAGGAAAGTGTCACAAATTCCTATTAGGCATTCCAAACTGAATGGCTACCAGTGGGTTCTGACGGGTTATGATATGGCAAAATTATGGCAACCCTGTAGGCCTGGTGATTTGACAAGGTCAATGAAATAGATAGTTACATAGATTGATCATCCATATTTTTCAAAATAAACATAAGCTTATGCCTTGAAGTAAAAATGTAGGCAATTATTTTTTTTTAAATATCTAAAGGCTAAAAATTGGTTTTATAACACATTTTTGCTAAACCGATTCAAATTAATAAATATTTGCCAGGCAATATGGCCGCTCGTAAACGACCAGCTTTGAGCAATCTATATAACTATATATGTATCATTGGCCCTGTTAATGACAACATGACAACAGGGTTGCCATATCTAAACTGTCATTACCCACTGGTAGCCATTTGGACAGGTCGTTGGAATGCCTAATAGGAAAAGGTTCCTACAAGTCGAGAATTGACCCCCGGGCCAAACGAAAGGTTTAGTGTCCGTTGGTGTAGTTCATTACTACACCAGTGGGACGAACGAAGGAACCTTCCAGTCGGCGATGTGGTGTCCACTGTCCACTGCCATCCACTGGTAGATATTTTCTCCACCAGCTATATAGCAGGAGTAAATTACACTCGACATGTGTGTATCAGGAATAAGGAGGAAGTAAACTAGTGGTGAGATTACAGAAGCTCTGCAAATCCTACTTGCATCGTGCTTGCATACAAACTTGCAGATTGTCAATTTTTACTTTACTTTTTTTTAATAATTATGGAGTCTTCTGTTCCTTTTGATTGAATACAGTTCGTGGTATCAAATTATCGAGTTTTTAAACATAGTAATGGATTTGGGTTTAGTGTTGTTGGGGGCAATAATTCACAATAAATATTAAGAATTAGATGATATTTTTTGGAATACGAAAATTTGATACTTGTAACTGTAAGGCAGAACTCAGACAGAATAAGTCGTCCACGATCAAGCACGGTCAACCAAGGACAATCACATGACTCCTCGACCGTTTTAAAAGAGTGAATTCACACAGCGTCGATCGATTTGATCCGACCAAAACAAAAATGGTTCTCTATTTTAAAATTTTAATTATTGCTTGTAATGGAAATTAACAGTTGATGCTTCAATTAAATATTTGTTAATTAATATTAAATCAATAGACATTTATATTAAAAAAAAAATATGAGTTTTCTGATATATATTTATATACAGTTATTCAAAATAGATCATAATAATAATATAAATATTAACCTTCGGCCATTTTTTAACATATATCTATTTTATAACGTATTTAAATTCTTTATAACCTAACTTTTGATCGTCCACCATCGAGCGATCAACCAAATTTCAAACAAACTCGAAAAGTGAAATTGCTTGGTCGAGGACGGTTGATGACGGTGGCGCTCGATCGGCTTAGTGTGAGGTTTGCCATAAGCTTACGCATGTTTGAAATTTTGGACGATCGCGAACGGTCGACGTGAACGAGCTGTCTGAGTCCTGCCTTAGTCCGCCATATTTGCAGATCTGCAAAGTTGCAGACGTTCTGTAATCTAACCCCTGCAAACTTGCCGCCATATTTGCAGATCTGCAAAGTTGCAGACGTTCTGTAATCTCACCTCTGTAAAGTTGCCGACCTATTTGCAGATCTGCAAAGTTGCAGACGTTCTGTAATCTCACCCAGCAGGTAAATAAGGGTGGTGTAACGTACACTGGTGGACATTGCACCAACAACGAACGAAAGAATCTTATGTCAAGTCAAAAGTCTAGTGTAGTAAGTGTCAAGTGTCAAAGTCAAATGGAGAAATGTCAAGAAAAATGTATCTTTTCATCTTGTTTATTTAATATTATCTATAAATGATTTAAAGATCTGGTAGAAGTTGAAAACCTTCAAATTTTCCATATGCTTTTACGTATTCCAGTTTAATTGCAAGTGACGTGCTTGCTTTTCTAGGTTTTATTGATTTGATATGACGTTGGAGGATCCTTTTTTTGTTGTTAAAGAGTAAGCAAAATGACCATTTGCATGCTCAAACATAAATGTTTTTTAAGTAAAATATAGGCCACGTATTGTTTTGAAAAAGCAAAATGCATGTGAATTTCCTAGGTAAAATATTGTTTTATTATTTTGCAGGTTATGCTTTGTTTTTGATGCTTCATTAGAAAATTATTGATCATTAAAGTTGAGTTTATTTAATTGTTATTTTATTTTAAAGTGAGGTCTTCAAGGCATTAAACAAAACTAGAGGACTATACCTTAGATGGAGTGAATTGCAAGAGGACAGTGTATGCATAACAAAGGATGAAATTGACTGGACCAATACAGAACTAAAAAATTCCTTACGTAGTATAGAGTGGGACCTAGAAGATTTGGAGGACACAATTGATATCCTTTTTCTAACTATTATAAGTTTATATAAGTTATTAACAATTATTTGTAGTTATATCTTTAATTGTGCTGTTTTCCTTAATAATGCTTACATATTGTTGAAAAAAATCCATCTAAATTTAAAATAGATAATAAGGAACTCACCACCAGAAAACACTTTATTGATTCTACAAAAAACGAAGTAAAGGTAACATTAAATAAAAACTTTAACAAAGTTTACATATTCTAATATATTTTTATGATTTTAGTTAATGAAAGAAAGAATTAATATGAACAGAGGACGAGATAAAGACCGCACTGCAAGACAAGTGAGTTTTTAAGTGTAATATTTAGAATAATTAATTTTAAGGTAGATGCAGTTGATAAGTTCAGGATTTGATAAGATCTTTCATTGCTATGTAGCAAGTGTTAGTATGGCCAGTACAATATATAATTTTTCAATCTCCTACATTAGTTTACACCTTTCTTCATATTGTGCCACATACTATAGTGAAATGTTATCAATAACACAATTTATATCTATGAATCGTTCTGTCTCAGTTGGGTCCCTGAACACAATAGGGTAAAGGTGAAATAATTTGGCAGTAGAAGAACTGATTGGAATGATATCTTGGGACTAAGACCGGCTAATATACTTCAGGGTGACAAGATCGAAAGCCTGTATCTGTCTGAGCAGGAACAGGCTGGAAATACCTATTCAAAGGACACTATACTTAGGAGCATACCAAATGTAAGATGGAAACCTACCTAACTTGGAACCACTCCAAATCTTATATTTCCTTGAGAAGATAGGAAGGGTCGTTATAGGCATTGATACATTTCCTTGCTGGATTAGGGACAGAAGGGGGCATAATAGATATCTTTTAGATTGCGGGGTATTAATATTCTATAAATACCATGAGTTGTTCTGTTAATCTGTTGTAGTTGTTCTTTTTTTAGTTTTTACCCTCTCCTGCTTCAGATATCTTCAACTGATAGAATACAATAATATACTTAAATCTCTTGTCATTGCTGCTAGATAGAATATAGATAGAAACATATCTGTTTAGTACTTATAAATAATTTAAATTGAAAATTCTGTTTGGTGTATTTTAATTTTAGTTGGATATTCAAATGAACTTAATTCTTCCTTAAAAGTTTCAGATTATCGTTTTTCACTTCTGAACAAATAACTGTTTTAATAGAGTTTTATATCATTACAATTATTTAATCAAAATTAACCCTATATATCTACATATAGTGAGAATAAGCACATAAGTAAAATTATCTCATATATTTTAAATTCCGCCTCAATAACTAAATACAAATACATGACTGTGACTGTGTAAAATCACATAATGCATTAATAAAGCATAAAGAGGTTAGAAATTATTTCATATAAATGCGCATTAGTCAAAGTATGGCATTATGCAGTTTTAAGCTTCTTGACTTATGTACTTATTCCCACTATAAGCAGATATGGCAATACATTTTTATTTGAAAAACTACAGCAGAAAACAAAATTAAAAAAATAAGTAAGTTTTAATAAATTAGCATTATCCATTTTATTTGTTTATTTATTTTTTTTATATAATAAACAACACAACTGAACATTTTTAAATTTCATTATTCTCATTTAATTCAATACATAATTTATATACGATATGTAATTTCTTAATAGAAGAAACCTTTGCTAAGCTACTAGTTCTTTATTATAGGGAGTGGAACAAAAGTCTGAAACCTGAATTATAACATAAATAGGTAGTCCTAACTGTACAAAATTTTGGATAAGCCTATTTTGGGATAAGGAGATTATGGATTTGACATTTGCAATGTTGTCAGACTTAACCGTATTTTTGATATTATACTTTGGTTTTTTAAATACATCAACCTGTATTTTGTGTTATTATTGTAACGTCTCCTTCAATACGAGTTTAACCATAAGTAACATTTGAGATTTTATGTGGTCAGGAAGGTCTAAATTATTAAAACAAAAGTCTAGAAACCATCTTAGAGAATAATTTACCTTGCAGAACTTTTCAAAATACATCAAACTACTGTCAGTCTTAGTTAATAATGTAACTGGTGAGCTAATAGAGAGTTATTGCAAGTTCACTTAAGGTCAGTCACTATTAGTGCCGCTCTTATTTTGACATCTGAGCATGCGCAGATCACTTACATTCTAGAACTGACTTTAATAAAGACTGTGCCTGTCCTTAATTGTGGATGTTTAAGGACATCAGTTATTGGCGACTTTATAGTTTTCGGGTGCGCTCGCCAACATTCATATTAGTTCGAAGTTTTTTAATATTAAATATTTAATATCATCGTCATCTAAACCTTTTAAAATAGTAATTTCTAATGCCTCTTCCATATTATATACAAAAAATATAAACTACAATTTAATTTTTTTTAAATGCAGTTAGAAATATGTATAAGGACAAGGAATCTAGTGTCAAAATTTCAGGTTTGCAATAAGTCATATTTTAGCATGGAATTTATTTACCTCTAATTACGTCGTCACTATTAGTGGCTGACATAGAAATTTGCAATATCTCTCTATTAATGATTGTACCTGTCCTTAATTGTGGATGTTTAAGGGCAGCAGGTAGTGGCGACTTAATAGCTTTCGGGTGCGTTCGCCGACATTCGTATCCGTTCGAAGTTTTTTAATATTAAATATTTAATATAATCGTCATCTAAACCTTCTAAAATTATAATTTCTAATGCCTCTTCAATAGTATGTGCTATTATAGACAACAATAAAGATGAACTATAATTTAAAGTTATTAAAATGTGTTTTGGAGTGAGGGTAGCCATATGTGAGTAGTAGGGATTAAGTGTAAAGGTTAAAGAAAAGGTCCTTTATTTCTCACAAAGTCAATTTATTGGCGACCGGTTTCGAAGTTGTCACTTCATCATCAGGCACACCTAAATGGAATGTCAAGGAGTCAGTTGTAATAAAAACAATTATAAAAGCATGAACGGACTTTAACAAATACAAAATAGAAAAAACACAAAAGAAAGTTAAACAATAACCTTGACTCACCTTGACTAATTCCATAAAGGAAGCGCTACAAAAAGTTTAACAGAACGAGTTAAAAAAGTCATGTGTAATAAGTATTTTTTAAAAAAAATTTTTTTTTTAATGTAGGTTAGGTTAAACCACCAGATGTCTTTTTGAATAAAATAATTAATTAAAACACATTTAAGACAATTATTAACTAAACAACACAAAATAGTTTTACAAGCACAAACAGTTTAAAAAATTTTTAAGGAAATAATGTTAATTACTGAAAGTAAAAGGTAAAAAAGTAAAAATTATCAGACTGTCAAGACATCTATCTAGATTTTTAACGAATCAATGCAGTAAACTGTAAATTAGCGGATAAATAGTGTACTAACGGAGGTGTTATTTACTGAAAGTGAGTATAGGTGGCGATGACAAAATTTATTGAAAGTAAAATATATTAAACTGAGAATGAGAAAGCAAAAAAATTTTTTATACTAACAAGAAAATTAGAACACTAAACAAGAAAATATGAAAATTCATATGTAAAAAGGGAAATTTGAAGCAGATAATCAAAAGAAAATTACTGTTACAGGAAACGGAAAATAGGTTGACAGTACGAATGTCAAAAAGAAAAGTCAAAATTTTTGGCGTATGACAACCACGTGGGAGAATTTGAATAAGCTAAAAAAATTTTTAATAAGATGCGAATGCCCATTTTGTTTTCTATTTATGCACAGAAATAAGCCTGTAAAGTGGTTCTACTACAGCTACGACAACTGTGACAAAATTTAAAAATTTTAATGCCACGGTACTGACAATGGGTACGTTCACCAGACGTCAGCAGTTAACTTTAAGCGCTAAACGGCTGGGCATTAACATCCGGCAGCAGATGGAAATTGGCTGAACGCTCCGTTGACCGTTGAGTCTCTGTCTGTCACAGAACTGTCAGATTAGACTGTTGAACATAACCTTATATTGTTTGCAATTATTGGCTGATGCTGATCCTCGTCAGAAAACACCAAACTCTAGGTTGACAAATTTTCTGTATTAGTTTCCATATGCCTCGTTTGAAAATCCACATCTTTTTTACATCTCGAGCGTTTTTTATTCACATCGGACACATCTGTCCCATTACGTATACTAAATCACGTGATCAAAGATTTACTACATCCAGATGCATCCGATGTGGATTCTCAAAAGCGGCAATAATCATTGCGTTCGGTCTGCCACGTTCCTTTAACTCCTTTAACACTTTTAACTCCAAACGACCCTTTTAGCGTTCGGTTTAGTCCGATTAGTGACAGTTTAACACGCTTAAATGTCATTTAAAAGCACCCTAAAATTTGTCCCGCTCCAGCCCCTGACTATCCGAACTCGCCTAATATGTACGTTTTAAAAATCAAGAAAGCACGCGCAACAATGAACTGTCATCTCACTGCGCATATCTAAGTATATGTTGAGTCGGTTCAGCGCAAATTCATCGCGCTGGGTGAAATTTGCAGCAGATGACATTCAGCGTAAAGTCATCGCGCATCGTGCCTGCCGAACGCGATCGCTTACTTAACTACTCAACTGTTGCCGTCTGGTGAACGCACTTATTATTTCCACGGTACTGATATATAAATGATTTTTTTTTACCAATCGAAAGATTGATACAAAATTCAATGCAGTATGCATTAGATTGTAGTTATAAGAGGTACATTTTATATTAAAAAGTGAATTTTGATAGAAATTTATATATTTAATTTCAAAAATGAGAATCGGACATGCCACGGTACTGACATTTCGAGTATATTTATATGCAGCTTAAAAAAAATTACGAAGCTTTATGATCTAATTCATGATGTCGGTTGTAAAATACCTCTAAATTTATAATATTAATAACTTATTGATGAGGAAAACTTATGCTAAACGATAAAAAATCACAGTTATCCGAGAATCACCCAGATATGTTCCCCGCAACACTTTTCAAAGAAGAACTTGTCAAAAAATTCTCAACAAAGAAATGGTGGAAGCTAATATCAATAAAAAAAAAAAAATAAAATACCAGACGAATTTTGTACTTATATGTTATCTTTGTTCTCATGTCCAGCTTCATCTGCATTTATTGAGCGGATTTTTTCTTCATATGGATTAATATGGACTAAGCTTCGTAACAGATTAGGTGCCGATAGAGTTGCAAACTGTGTAAAAATATATAATCATTTAAGAACCAAGTCTAAGGAATGGGAATGTGACAGATTCTGATTTTCCTGATAACTAATATGCTTTGTTTAACAAAAAATTCGTTTATTTTTTTTTATTTCTACCATTACCATATTTAAAATAAGTGTTTTGTTAGTTTAGTTTCAATTTCTCCCGTTTTGTATTCATCTACTACTTACTTCATGTTAATCATGCTAGTTTTTGTGTTTATTCAGAAATAAATATAGGTATATGACGTTCATTCAACTGAAAATTTGCTAGTTTTGAAAAAACCCAAAAACCCAATAATTGAAAAGAACCGAAAAAACCCACTGGGTTTTATAACATGGGCAAATTCTATGCCAACCCTGGTATAAGCCAGAATTAGATTAGGACCGTAAGCTACAAGAATTACCTGGGTTACTTCTGAATATGCTGTTTATAAACACAGCGATATTATAATAAAAATCAATCATCATAACAGGCAATTATTAATTATAACAAATGACAACAAAGTACTTAACCTCATTCTCATTAGGTTTTTAAATTAGACCCTTTACTATTTAATGATAATCCAATAATCAGTTACAATCACTACAACACAAGTCTGTAAACCAATAGAAATGTCTAGAAAGTACAGTTTTAGATAATTGCATTAGACTAGGACTAGGGTAACCATGTGTACAGCATTTCGGTGTATTGTACAGCATTTTTAAAGTCTGTACAGAATTTGATCTAATACAGCAAAACGCCGTATTTGTCAAGCAAAATGCTGTATTTGTCTAATGGGTTGCTTAAGAAAATATGGTCATGACTATTTATTTTCTTAAAGTAAAAAAAAAACTACACCCTGTAAAGTATTCCCCAGGTGCATCCATTATGCCCAAACTTTAATCAGCTCACCGCAGGATGAATTAAAGCTTGAGTTTAAAATTTGGTGTTTTTCTCTTCATCCGTTTTTGAGTTATCTTCAAAATTCGAAATTTGCACTTTTCCTCAAATATTTCTAATTAAGTCCATTTTAGGGAAATCATGTATAGGAACACAATTATAGAGAATGACATCACAAGCAACTTTTATCATGATTCCTATACTTTCTTATCTGCATACAGAAAGGAAAGTAAAAAATGGCCGTGACCGTATTTTCTTAGGCAACCCATTTGCGGTATATTTATAAACATATTTTATTTAACAAAAAAAAAACTTTCATTCATTAAACAGATGGGTGAAGGTTGACTTTACTTACAAATCCTGTACTATAAACAAGTATTAGAAATTAAAAATTTAAAAAAACCGACTTTAAAAACGTGCCAAATTTATATGGGACCTCCCCTGAATTACCCCCTTGCTAACAAAAAAAGAATCATATAAATCGGACAAGGTGGTAAAGCATTATCGCTAAACATACATAAAAAATGAAGAGTTTGAGGATTTTCTCATGGACCCAATTATTAGATTTTGACCAAATATATATGGGACCACCCCTGAAGTACCACCTTTCTAACAAAAAAAGAATCATTGAAGTCGGACACCGTATTAAAGAATTATCACTGAACATACATACATAAAAAAAAAAAATATCGCGACGAATTGAGAACCTCCTCCTTTTCTGAAGTCGGTTAAAAAACGTCATTATTGTCCTAAAAAAGTCCTCTAGTAGTCTCTACATTACTTCTTTCTTCTCTGTTTTTGTGTTTATTTTTGGGATGAGGAGCTACATTAGACCCTTCATGTCTGTCGTCAATTACTAGGCAACGTGGCCAATGTCAAATATGTAACGTAGTGCTTCAAACTGTAAAAACCACGACTTTAATATATATATAAACCTATGTAAATATCTATTAATTTCTGAAATAAAACAAAGAATTAAGAATTTCCCATTCAGACTGCCCATTTACGATATAATTAGGCGTTTACAGACTTTTGTTTCGCTCTGTATAATATACAGAGTTTTTGTAAATGTCATGTCCATATTGTAGCAGGTAATTCCTTAGCCTATTCTATTACCAAAATTCCATGTAAACATGTGCTTTAAATTGCTTTGTTTTTAAGATACAAAAATATCAATTAGGTTGTACTCCGAGACTTCACTGGACTTAATAAAAGTAACATCTTGTATCTTTATTCAAGTAATTTGGCACACATTTTTACGTTGAATTTTAGTTATTAAATAAGGGTAGGAATTACTTCATCATTAATTTATAGATCTATATCAATACTTGAATTAAAGTAATTTATCTTGATTTAGCCTCTTTTGGACAACAGTCCAGTGAGAGTTACTAATTCCCATTCTACTACAAAATACTCCAAACTTGAAAACGATTTGGACAGCCCACACAGGCAATTTCTTAACGATACCATTAGCCAACAACAATACTTAACTAGACAACATGACGAACATTTGGAAGCCATCAGCGATTCTTTAGGATCTTTAAAAACTGTTTCTAGACACATAGGGGTTGAATTGGATGAACAGGCAGGGTGAGTAATAATTTTAGAAAGTTAGAAAATACAATAAAGTTTCTTTACTAGAAACACATGGTCAATAAATTCTAGTCCATATTTATTAGTCAAATAAAAAACTAAATTAGACAATTATTGTTACATATTTTTTTATTCGATGACTGGCGCATATCTTTACAAAAATGTCTACTGATTAAAATACATTGACTTGAACTTTAATTATTTCATATTTTAAAAATACTTAATAGTACTTAGTTATTTGGAATATAGAATAAGAACAAACAAAAAATACATAATTTACCTAAATTGATTTTTCTCTGTAATACCTACCTAACATTTTGGAGTAGTTTTACTTTGTTCTAAAAAATATTTTCGACTTGTATAGTGTAATGTTTTGTCTTCATTGAGATTTGTTTCATTTTAGAATGTTGGATGAATTTGGGACTGAATTAGAAAGTACCGATTCAAAATTGGACTCTACAATGAAAAAGGTTGCCAAAGTTTTACGACTTTCTAATGGTAAGAAAAAATTAATTTTGTAATAGTGATGGTTGCTTGGAAAACTTTTCAAAAGTGAAAAAGTGTTGTGCACATGCGCGAAATTAAACTATTTAATTTTGCTAAGTTTCTTACAAACAAAGGCAAAATATAGATAGAAGAAAAATAACGACAGATGACTACTAATTTTTATGTTTCAGCAAAAACTATTCAAATTTTTATAGATCTTTTATTACAAAACATTGGAATTTAGCTTAGCAGACCCTGTAAGTAAGCACTTGTACTAGTACGACTAAAAATATTACTGTAGTAATGGGTATATTAATTAAGTTAAAATTAACTTCACACAAAATGATCTTCACAACAAAACCGAATACAAGTACTTTGTTTATTTTATTGTCTCTGCGCAAATATGGGGTATTTTTGCTGATTTCTCCCTATTTTTGTGTGTTGTTGGAATGGACTGTATGAATAGATTTTACTGGTTTGGGTATTCAAACTGCAACACCACTTTTAATAGAGTTTATTACAATATTATTCGGTATACAACAAAACGAACAAGTTGTTGATTCGAAAACACAGGCACAAACAATGCTAGAATACGTCTAGTATGAGGCTACTTGCTTTTCTAACTGCTTTACTTAATTACACCCTGAGATAATTACTTTTAATTCACTTTTTCCGAGAGATAAGAAACGCCGGCCGGTTAACGCCCACAAAGTGCGGGAAACTCACATACCTCAAGTACACCCTTCTCGTCTTAAGTCAAGATTGCTTCTGTTTTAAAATCAGTGCCCGAGATTGCACAGTTCCTGAGAGGTAGTAGAAATAAGAGCGAACTTCCAGGGTTGGTTGGAGTTATGTTGGTTGCATAATGCTAGATGCGGTTTAGCAGTTAATTATATAATATGGGGATAAATGAACAAATATATTTAAATTCGATGTCTAGCGGCGTAGGGGAAAGAGGAGTAAAATAATTTGATGTATTCTGGCGGAGAATAATGGTAGTTATTTTCCAACAGTCTCTCTTCATTGAATTACACCACTGTTTCCGTATTTTCTCTTCTTTTGGCACACTAATGAATACTTTATTTGGTGTAGTAGTTATTATCGTATTTGCACAATACCATATTTATACCGGATAATTTTAGCAGACATTTCGAAAAACACAAACAACTCCAAAGGTGTAATATTTACCTCATAACTAACTCTCTAGCAGGCGATCGGTACGGTTCGTAGACTGAAACGGTGACCTCATCCTGGTTGCTAAGGATGGAGTGACGCCATAGAAGGAATAAGTGAGTTGACAGAAAATATTCTACTTGGGTTCGCACATTAATTTTAAAAAAAATCTATTTTATTGTTATTTAGCGGTGTTTATATTTTTATTTTTGAACTATCTTCTAGTGTTAGAGTTTTTATAATATCGGTAATTTGATTTTTTGAAAAATAAGCTATACAAAACAGCAAAGAAATATCATGTTATGATTTTCATAAAATTTCCAATGAATTACTTTTTATCTGAATTATAAAAAAAATATTATTGTGTGATTGGTTTATTTTAAACGTTTTGGATTAGGGTACCTGAAATTAAAGACTAATGATAAAATTTTAGAATTTTGTTCTGAAATTAACATTCACTATTATTAAATTAATTGCATCTTTGTCCACCCTACATTTAAAACGAGATGATAATAATAATATAATAATAATGTTTATTCATAATAAAATATATACAATAAGTAAATTACATACAATCAATCCAATTAGATGAATAAACCTAAAAAGATCCACTGAAGTATTATAAATACTTGTTTGTGGAAAATGGTCCAAAAATAAAAATATAATCACTAAATATTAATAAAATATAAGATTTTTTAAAAAACTGATGTATGAACCACAGCAGAATGTTTTCTGTCACCTCGATTTTTTATTCTGTGACGTCACACCTCCATACTTTTACTCTAACATATTTATTTAATTTTCTTTAAAACTGTGTCAAACAAAACATTTTCTAAAGTTTTCTCGTCTTAATAGTACTTATCTGGTTGTTTTTCCTCAATTTTAGAGGTAGATGCTGTAGATGAATATGAAAGTTTTGATAATTATTTACTTTTTCTCTATTTTTCGAAGTAATCTCCGGCTGTAGTACCTTTTCAGATTCTTTTATTTTGTTTTCTTTAATGTCCTTATCCTTTTCTGTACCTTCTTTTTTCATTATTTCTTCTACATACACTGCGCGCCAGAGAAAACGGGCCACCCAAAAAATTTTATGAAATTATCTATCTGGTAAGTTTCTTATTTTTTAATTACGTAAAATAGGTTAGTTTGTGTACTTCTGAAATCATGCCAACCCTGTAAAGATTATAAAAAATTTTTTTCTGAACCGAGTAAACCGAAAAACTTTTTTATCTGTCTATCAAATTTCATGACAGTGACTGTTTTGAGAACTTCATGAACTTGTATTGTGTTCTAAAGAATATTAAAGGTATTTTTTACTACACTGGTCTTCGTAAAGTGTAATCTTTAATAATGGATGAAAAATATCGAAGAGCTATTCAGATTGTAACATTACTGGAAAATGGAGCAAGTTAACGGGATGTGGTGGAGACAGTTAAATGTTAGTCGTACGACTGTGCAAAGAACACACCAACGGTTTCTTGCGACCAGCTCTTATCACCGGCGACCCGGTACAGGTGCTAAAAAGCAACAGTCTGAGAGTATCGCTTTCTCACCATTGCTGCTTTACGAGACCGAACGCAAACCGCTAGAATGCTCCAAAGCAGTCTTCAGCAAGCTCATGGAACAGCAATCAGCACTTCTACTGTTCGGCGAAGGTTAAGAGAAAGTAGTTTGACAGCTTGCAGTCCAACTACACCACCCTTGCTTACTGCAGCACACAAAAGACGCAGACTTGCTTTTGCTCGCGCACAGTGGACGATTGAAAAATGTACTGTTTACGGATGAGTGTAGAATGTGTATATTTGGAAAAGATGCCGAAATTAGGTTTACAGAAGAGCTCGAGAACGTTATGCTGCCTGTACTAGGTCATCTCGAGTTGTTTTTAGGGTGGCTCAGTAATGTTTTGGGCAGGAATTTCTTTTGAGGCACACGGATCTCGTTGTTATTGACAGAGGCGCATTAACATCACGACGATACATTACAGAGATCCTAGAAGAGCATGTAATGCCATATGCTGGGTTTGTTGGCAATGTTTTTCTGCTAGTGCATGACCACACACGGCAAGGATGGTAACAGTACCTTGACGAGGTTGGTATTCCCAAAATGGATTGGTTTCCTTTAAGCCCGGATCTCAAACCTATAGAGCATGTTTGGGACCAGCTCAAAAGGCGTGTAAGCGTGTAAGACGTCGCATACTTGTTCCAACAACACGCGAAGAGCTTCGGTTGGCCCTTATTAAGGAATGGACCACTTTTCCTCAAGGAAACAATCAGACCTTGCTGATTTCTATGCCAAATCGAATGAGGAGTGTCAACCAGAATCGGGGTGGCAATATGCCGTATTGAAAATTGATCCTCACCATTTCTTGCCTCTTTAATTTAATTATTGCAAAGTAAACTGTAACTGTATTTTTTCAATAAATTTGTGATTTTTCAATTTTTTTGATTTCTTTTCGTTTGTGACTTATGGTAACATCGGATAACATGGTAAAACAATCACTGACTTAATACACAATAGATTTATTGTTATAAAAATAAGATATATTTGAAAAGATGAATTATTTCGTAAAGGACCCCGCACTTTTTATAGGGAAAAATGGTTTCAGTCCCAAGGTCTAATTTTTGGTGGAAAATGTAGATCTCAACATCCTGAACAAAAAAGGTAATGGGCACAAAAAATCTACCGTCAGGATTTTGCGCTACGGGCCATAGAAGGTCGACATATGGGTTTTCAGGTTTCGGGTAATTTTTATCAAAAAAGAGCGTGTTTAGTGGCCGATTATGGAGACATGCATGCCTGGAGGTGTGTTAGAGTGAAAAACGTGATTATTGGCATTTGCTCTGGCATCGCGGACGCGATCTAATACTACTGTAGGTTCTGGTTTCCCGTGTATAGTTTGTTTCGTGTATACAAGGTGTATACATATAATCGTTTATAAACCTTCTACCCCGTATATTCCACATTTTCGATTGTTTATTTACACGGAGATTCCTTGTATTTACCTACAATATCCCCCTCTTACTCCCTCTCTCTCTCTATTTCTCTTGGGACCTCAGGTGATATGCATTATAGACATCCGATAACAGAGAGCGGTTCTCTTGAAAACCGCGAGAGGAAAATATTGCTTACAAACACTGCCCGTATTGGAATAAGCGAAAGCCGAAAATAGTCTGCTTTTGACCTTAATTCAGTCAAGATTTACTTTTCAATGATCTTTTGGCTTAAGATTGCCGAAGAACCTGTCACGAATAGATTGGCAAATGATAGGAGACTCGTTACTAAACTCAGATGGATTGTGGAGGCCCGCGATGGTCTCATGAAGCTCCTATTCAAATTCTTACATCATGTGATTCCGACTTCACACCTCTCGAATATTAAAGATTTTCTCCTGATATTCGGTGCAATAATTAATAAATATCACCCGCGTATCGTTATGCAAGGTGCAACAAGGCAGGAAGCTGAAAGAATGGTCGTTCGGGCACAAGAACCAAATGTTGTTATGGCACTGGTAGAAATGGATAGACTTGGAAATCGAAGAGGGAATTGGCGGCCATTCCTCGAGGCTGAGGGTCTTGTATTTCCTCGGCTGGGTTTTGCGGAGCTCCAGGACTTGACCGTTGGTGTATTTCAAATTCGCTTGGCGTGATCCTATATTCAAGATAATCTTGGTGATGGAAGACGAGCGGAATATCAAGTAGATTTGGATGGTCAAAACGGGTTGCTTCGAATAAGAACTTTTTCACGATACAGGGGCGGCGTAAGACATCAATTGTCGATCGCATTTACTAACAAGCTCGTTGAAGGTGATGAAAATGCTTTTGTTGGATACTACTGTACTTGTCAAGTCGGGGCAAGAACACTGGATACATGCTCTCATATTGCGAATATGGCCTAGTTTCTGGGGTATGCGAGACACCAGGAAAACGTCAAGCATAGTTTGTGCAACATCAGTGGAGTATAGAACTATTGGCGAAGAACCACTATTAAAAAAGTAATGCGCCTCATTCGGAACCTTAGTAGGTGTTTTTTTAATCTCGTTTTTCTTTTGGCTATTTTTTTTAGCTAATTTTTTTAGCTTATCTTTTTTTATATAGTACTTTTTCACTCTAACTCACCTCCAGGCATGCATGTCTCCATAATCGGCCACTGAATACGCTCTTTTTTGATAAAAATGACCCGAAACCTGAAAACCCATATGTCGACCTTCTATGGCCCCTAGCGCAAAATCCTGACGGTAGATTTTTTTGTGCCCTTTACCTTTTTTGTTCAGGACGTTGAGATGTACATTTTCCACCAAAAATTAGACCTTAGGACTGAAACCATTTTTCCCTATAAAAAGTGCCGGGTCCTTTTTTAGGTGGCCCGTTTTCTCTGACGCGCAGTGTATATTTTTTTTTTTTCGTCCTAATTAATACATATATCTTTTATTACGGGTCCTTTTAATGAATTTGTTGGTTTTAAATGAATTTTAAGTGGTAACAGTTCAGAATTGATAATGAATCGGACATGCCCTAAAAGTATGAATTAGTAGTTCTGAATATCAATTCACGATTGTTACCGCGAATGAAGCTATTGACTACTCTTAATCCAAACCCAATTTAAAAAACAGATTTAAAAAAAGGTTATGAAAATATATATAAAAGCAAGCTATTATGATTGGGTGAATCGTTTATAAATATTGCTCCTCGAAAAAAAAAAAATAAATAAAAACTTATATTTTAACATAATTTTCAAAAAAGGTTGTTGCCTACAACACATTTTTCTTAGATTGAAAGAAAAGTTATTTTGTTTGTGTTTCCTTTAAAGTCGATTATTCGATTAAACCATCAGAATATATTAATCAATTAATCGACTTCAAATATAATCTTGGAAAAATTAAAAATAATCGATTACTTAATCGAATATAATCGATTAATCAAAAATAATCGATTAATCGAAAATAATCGATTAATCGAAAATAATCGATTAATCGAAAATAATCGATTAATCGAAAATAATCGATTAATCGAAAATAATCGATTAATCGAAAATAATAGAATAATTAAAAATAACCGATTAATCGAAAATAGTCAATCAATTGAAAATGATTGATTATAGAGTTAGAAGGTAGGGAGACGCTATAAGCATCTTTTTCAAATGGTATCACTGGGCGTGGATGTTGTCAACCCAATGTGGCCGATCCGCCAGGTAATAGTCTAGGATCCGTAAGTAGGGTCGACCTTCACCCGTCTGTTGGATAAAACTTATTTTTTATTAAATAAAATGTTTTTAAATATACCGCAAATGGGTTGCCTAAGAAAATACGGCCACGGCCATTTTTTACTTTCCTTTTTGTGTACAGATAAGTAAAGTATAAAAATCATGATAAAAGTTGTTTATGATGTCATTATCTATTATTTTGTTTCTATACATGATTTTCCTAAAATGAACCTAGTTCGAGATATTTGAGGAAAAGTGCAAATTTCGAATTTTGAAGACAACTCAAAAACGGATAATGAGAAAAACACCAAATTTTAAATTTAAGCTTTAATCCATCCTGCGGTGAGCTGACTAAAGTTTGGGCATAGTTGAAGCATCTGGGGAATACTTTACAGGGTGTCGTTTTTTTTTACTTTAAGAAAAAAAATAGTCTGGACTATATTTTCTTAGGCAACCCATTTGCGGTATATTTGTAAATATATTTTATGTAATAAAAAGAAACTTTCATCCATTAAACAGATGGGTGAAGGTGGACCTTACTTTGGATCTTAGACTATAAGGACTATTTTGAATGCAACTCAAATCTACATTTTTTTTTTTAGAAAGTAAGAGTAAGTAATTTTAATTGTTATAAAACGGATGATTATGGTTATAATAACTAATTTTTAGTAATTCCACCGAGAATTCCACTTATTAATAAAATAAGTTTCAAGGAATAAAAAAACTACACATTTTACTAAAATAAGGTGGATACTTTTAAGTAACAGCTCCTTTTTATTATTTGTTCACATTAAAGACAAACGTCTAACATCCACAGAGGGATATACTGTAGGCTCTTTTAATTTTTTTTGGTCAATAAACGAAAATATTTTCAGAGCTTTCTGGTCTGTACACAAATAAGCCTTTTTTAAGACAATATATCTGTACCTCAGAGGCAAACTATGTTAGGTCAAAATTTGGCCAAAATGTGATAAAGATGTTAAGTCTACATACATCTGAGAATCTGCATGTTGCTAGTTTCAGTTTTGAGCTATCTTGCCCCTTACGAATTTAGCAATTTATGAAATATGTTAAGTCACTGTCCGATTGTATACCAAAAAAATCTTTAAACCGTTATTCTGAGAAATCGCATTTTTTGACTTAACATAATTTGCCTCTGAGGTACAGATATATAAAATGACCATCCGTCTCGATTTAGGAGGGACAGTTCCGATTTTAAACCACTAGTCCCGATTTATCATGTGCCCCGCTTTTGTCTAACGAAAAAAATATAAATATTTAAATTTTTATGGTGATGTGACAACCCACTCTTTTATATATATATTTTTTTGCTCTTTAATGAACCAAACCTTCACTACTGTAAAGGGAATTTTTTTAAATATCTCGTTGTTTTCGATTTGTCTCGCTTTCTACTTTTCAAAATATGGTCACTTTAAATATATGTATAACATTATATTTTGAAAATCCCGATGGCGTGGGATTTAGTAAATTATTTGATCATGCTCAGTATCGTCTGGCACACTATCGTAACTTTCTGATAAGCCAAGAGCTCTATTTATAGTCTCTTGACAATTTGATGAACAGGACATTTTAAAATTCGAATCCTTTCTAGAGGAATACAATGTCTACGAAAACTTTCAGGTACGTTATTTTTGTAAGCTACGGACTTATTTTCAAACTTAAAAGGACTCATTTCTCTCAATATTTTCATGTGAAATGTCATATGTCAGCGTGAAAACAGTATTTTGATTTTATTCTTAAATTGATTTAATGAACATGAGAATGGGCAAATCCCTTTAGTATTTTCATTAAAATCGATGCACATTCTATTTAAGGGAGAGTTCATGATGATTGAAAACAGTTTCAATTACTGTTTGAAGAAAATAAGCGGTTACGATTTGTTTTTCAGTTTCGATTTCGTTTAGGTTCGCAACTGATAAAAAAAGACAATTTACATCGATATCACTCACAATGTAATATAGTGTATCCGCTATAGAACACCTTCAATACGGTTTACTAGCGTCCAAGTGAAACCTACAGAGAGTTAGCATTAGGGCCTTGTGCGTGGTGTAATGTAAACAGACACACGACGAGATATACCCCCACGCAGCCAGCTGGCTACGTTGATATTATTCGTTTCCTGCTCGCACTAATGCTAACTCTCTGTAACTTGGACATACGCAAAACGTATTGGATAACATATAAATAAAAATTTCCTTTGTTTAATCAGTCAATTTTTTTATTTTCAATCGTTTAGCACTACGTATGTTTCGGAAGGTGAAAGAAAAAGATGGGGTTCTGTTATTTTAACATTTTTTAAACTGTTGTAATCGTCCCCTTGTGTTTTTTTTTTTTATTTTAACTTTTGACTGCACTCGAAGATAGAAAAAAAATAATTTCCGAAACATATGTAGTGCTAAACGATTGAAAATAAAAAAAATTGACCGATTAAACTAAGGGAATTTTTATTCATACAAAATTCTACTACGGTTAGGAAATTATCCTTATTCAAAGTATTGAATATCGTTCGATTAGTGTCACTGTATAAATATGTTAAAGTAAAGTGGGCCTAACGCAGAGCCTTAGGGCACTTCTGGTGTACTAACATTACTGTTTAAAATATGACTCACTGCTAAAGATATTTTATTTGTCTTATTTTTTGATTTCAGATAGTAGACAGTGGACCGTCATTATAGTTTTAGTTGTAATTCTTCTAATTGTGATAATTTTATTTTTTATACTGTGATTGTCTTTAGCTTTTACTGTCAGCTTTATATTCTAGGTATTAAATTTACAATTTTTTTATATTATATTTTTCACTGTTTTTATAGCACACTATGTTTAAGGACAGTTTTCGTTAATATTTATTTCACTTGTGTAATGTAATTTTTCATGTTTAGTCACTAGGTTTGTGTACTCTAGAAACTGCCCTTAAATATTCTATCATAAGCGTATACCCAGATAGCACAAATTTGTAGAAATAAAAGAATACATTTAAATGTAGGACCTAAAAATGTAGTACAAATTCAATCTGAATTCTTCCAAATATCCATTTGATTATTCCAATTAGACATTTCTTGCAAAAGGTAATTGAGTTGATAATTTTTAGGGGACCAAAGGTGGAGAAATGTCTTTTTAGAATTGAAATAAATGACATTTGGTTTAAAAATGATCGGCAGTAGTACAGGCTAAATCATATTAGGATTGTTTGGGTTCTTCAAAAACATATTGAGAACCATGATACACAAAATTACTGAGATATGATACTTATAGCTGACGAAATCTCATCAAGATTTCGCAGGGCGTATTGTGGTGTGGAATATGGCTATCTAATGGGCCATGAGCAGAATAATTTTTTTTTGAGCGATGTTTTTGATCAGCTGATACCTTAAAGAACCCCGCACAAATCTTATGGAAATTGGCACCCGGTCAAATTGGCCGAAATTTGGATATGTTATTCGTTTCGGCATCCTGAGCAAAAGTCTCAATGAACACAAAGCTCAATTTTGCTTATTTTGGCTCCTACGGAGCTCCGAAGCTCCACGGATTGAGCATTATTTACTACTCGAAAGTTTATAATTTGCTGCGTTAAAATAGAAGTACCATCTTATGTTTTCGGGGTCGCTGCATTCAAATCCAATGCCAATATAATAATATTGACAGTTGACAGCTGTCAACTAGCTGTCAAACAAGCAATAATCAAAATTGATAAAAATCCACATGTAAATATCTGTTTTTGAGGTTGGTAAGTTCAAAACTAATGTTAACAACTCGATACTGACAGTTGACAGCTGTCAACTAACTGTCAAACAGTATATGACAATCAAAATTGACAAAATTCAGGAGTAAATTGATGTCTTCGAGGTTGCAGAGTTAAAAACTGATGTCAAAAAGACGATATTGACAGTCAACAGTTCTCAAATAACTGTCAAACAACATGTGACAATCAAAATTGATAAAATCCATATGTAAATATGTCTTTGAGGTTGCTGAGTTCAGAACTGATAGTAAAAATTCGATATTCACATTTTACAGATGTCAAATAACTGTCAAGCCACAAGCATTAATCAAAATTGATAAAATCCACATGTAAATATGTTTTTTAGGTTGGTAAGTTCAAAACTGATGTTAACAACTGGATATTGACAGTTGACAGCTGTCAACTAACTGTCAAACAGTATGTAACAATTGAAATTGAGATGTAAGCATATGTCTTTGAGGTTGCCTAATTGTAATCTGATGCCAAAGAGACGATATTGACAGTTGAGTACTATCGTTAATTAAATATTTGACTGTGCATGATAATGTGTCAAGATAGAGGAACAATGAGGTGGCAGCAAGCAAGCTTTACTTGTTTTTTAAAATATCGTTTTTCTTACCTTCAGTTTTGAATTTAACGATCTCAAAAACATACGTTTACATGTGGATTTTATTAATTTTGATTGTCACATGCTGTTTGACAGCTGATCACTGTCAATATCGTCTTTTTGACATCATTTGTAAACTCAGCAACCTTGAGGACATCTATTTACTCCTGAATTTTGTTAATTTTGATTGTCACATACTGTTTGACAGTTAGTTGACAGCTGTCAACTGTCAATATCGAGTTGTTAACATTAGTTCTAAACTCAGCTGCCTCAAAAACAGATATTTACATGTGGATTTTTCAATTTTGATTATTGCTTGTTGTTTGACAGCTAGTTGACAGCTGTCAACTGTCAATATTATTATATTGGCATTGGATTTGAATGCAGCGACCCCGAAAACATAAGAAGGTACTTCTTTTTTAACGCAGCAAATACTAAAATTTCGAGGAGATTGCCTTTTTAAGTAGTAAATAATGGTGGAGCTTTGGAGCTCCGTAGGAGCCAAAATAAGCAAAATTGAGCTTGTGCCCATTGAGACTTTTGCTCAGGATAAGATTTGTGCGAGGTTCGTAAAAACCACGTATTCCCACCACAATATGTCACCGTGACGTAATATCAATTGGCGTAATATCATACCTTATTTTTATAGTATCATGTTTGAGAACTGTCAGAGTAGAGGACTAATTGACCACAGGACTGTTTAAAAGTTGTACGCGATGAATAATTTGCTATGCAACTGTTTCTCTGGATATCAGACGATTTTTATCTTTTAAAGAAACCCAAACAAACCTATTGAGGATTATACAGTGCTTATTTTTTCGTCTTAGGCATACGACTAGTATACAAGTTAATAAAATGACAACAGGGCAACAGCCAGTCCTCGACTAGAATTAGCCGAACCGAATATCAGTCATAAAGCCAGATAGCGGGGATATCGTAGTTGTCACATGTTAATTGTAAAAGCACGACTATGCCTAATACAAAATAATAAATACTGTATGTGTCAAATGCTAGTAAATACCATCTTATTATTAAAATATTCACAGTATTATTTAATTTATATGAATTTGTTCATAGCAGTTTTCGATTCTACTCATTTTATGATTTAACAATTGTTTCTTGAGATAATTGATAATATAGTGGGTGTCTCATTAAGAATGGGACACAGAACTATTGAATATTCTCTTATAAAAAATAAGACGATTTAACGAAACGTGCTTAGATAAAATATTACTGGTTTCCGAAAATGTTAAAGTTGAAAATTTAAAAATTATGAATGGCTATTTTTTTTATTTTTCAGTATAGATTTATAAATTCTGTAAAAATTTTTGGTGTCATAAGATACACCTATCAGCAAAACAATTAGTTAAATAAACTTTGCCAGTGGCGTACGGAATGGATAAGTAACACCTTCATCCTCACTAAATTTGATACCACTGTCCAAAAACTTATTTGGACTATACTTTTACATTTTGTATGTTCTTTTTTTAATAAATCATGCACTTTTGTTAGGAACTCATAAAGTGGTTGATTTTTATTGTTTTCAAGATATTCACACTCGTAGGTGAATTTTCTTCATTTTAATTTAATTTTTGATTTCTTTTTAAATTCCCAACAAGAGTACATGATTTATTTAAAAAAATATTAAAAAGTTTAAAATTGTAGTCAAATAAGTTTTTAAAAAGTGAGGTAAAATTTAGAAGAGATGAAGGTGTTACTTATACATGTCGTATACCACTGGCAAAGTTAATTTAACCAATTGTTTTGATGATAGTTGTAACTTATGGCACTAAAAATGTTTACCAAATTTAGTAAAATTATATTAAGGAATAAAAAAATTATAGGCATTAATAATTTTTGAATTTTTAATTTTAACACCCTGTATTTCGGAAACCAGTAATATTTTATCTAATATTTATTGTGTGTCCCATACTTAATAAGACACCCTTTATAATTAGAAATATTTATACATAAATATGATCAGATAGTTATTGACAAAAAACTCCATTCCATACAAGGAATTTTTTGACATACATATTTTTGCAGGGAGTGGGTTGGCTCAGTGGTTAGAGTCATGATTTTGAAATCGAAAGGTCTCAGGATCGAATCCCACCGGTGACAGGAATTTTTTGTTTAAAAAAAAATAAATATTAATTCTAATGCATAGGTAGAGGATTCCCCACTCGACCATTTACTGTTGGGTTCTAATTTAACAGTGCTGTTCCTGAAGTGGCGCTGGGAGACAGTAACAAAGCCTACACAGAACACACATGAATATGAAGACAAACACAAATTAAGACTGGCATATTAGGTATATACACCTAAGCCATAAAACAAAACAAAAAAGATTGTTTCAATATTACAAAGAAATACCAACGAATAAACTTTTAAGGCTGGCTAATTTATTTATATATTTATTTTTTATTTATATTTTTTTATTTAAGTTTCAAAAAAATGTTAAAAAAAAATTCTTTGTGTCTACTTTTATGTAAATGTTCATTACATGTAGTAACTACAAAAGTATTTACTAGAAATATTTTGTTGATATTCCAAAAATTTTACAATTTTTTCATCTAATATAGTATATATTATAAGGAGATATAAATAATAATGTATAGGTCGTTCTTGGAGAGACATTTTTATTTCAATAGTAAATTTGACCTAGATAATACAATATTATAAATATACACTCATGGACAAATGTTTTATTCATCTCTTACCGCCAGTCTTTTCTCCTTTCGAGTAAAGTTGACAGTAACTACTTAATTTGCCAAGTAAACCTACATATAACTTTAGTCAGAGGTGAAAAGATTGGCCCTTAACCTAATGGCGACCTAAAACTGTAGAAATTCAATTTAACAAAAAACTGTAAAATTACATAATTACGGCTGTAACAACGCAACGGAATTTTAATCTTATTTACTTAGTAATAATCAGTAGTAAGGGTTTTTAGTTTTCTAAGAATACCTTAATTTCTAATTAAGAAGAAATTTAGCATTAAAAAACCATTTTTGTTTTAATCGCGCGCATAATTAGGCAATAGAATAATTACAAATGAATACAACTGGAAGTCAAGTATTTTTTCTGGTTAGTTTCTGTATTTTGGTTCCATATTACTTTCATAAATAACATCAACTCATGGAAAATTAGTTGAATCAGCTTTCGAAAACCCATAATTCATTTTCATTATATTCAAAACGCCAGTAAAATGCAAATATAAACGAACTTTTAGGTAATAGTTTTAGTTTCAAACTAACATTCAATTAACACTTAAGATATCTCCTCATCTAGTTTACCTAATTATTATAAAAAAAAAAATACGAAAGAAAGGATAAAAATCAGAAACTTTAAGATTATTTGTAATTATATTTAATAGGGCACTTAGTGTTTAAATAACATTCCTTTATTGGTATATTCCTATTTTGTGCCGTCCCGTTTTGTGACGCGACCTTTTTCAGGTAAAATCTTTCCCGTTTTGTGACGAGGCGAATTTTTACCTGCAATAAACCTTATAAAAATTCCCATTTTGTGACGAGCATAAAACCACTTATTTGTTCCGTAATATTATATCAGTAAGTACCTTACCTACCTGATATAATCCTTTCACCTTTATTAACAATTTTGTTTCACAGGTCGATTTCATCATTTCGCCTATTGTCAATCTCATAGTAGTCATAAAAATATGAAATACATTTAAATGAAAAAAGTCGTGTGCTTTTTAACAAAATAAGTTTTTGCGATTTTTTTTTTAACTAAAATACATTTTATGCGTTCACTAAATTTATTGGGTTGAGGACGGCAAACAAACTCTTTCTGTTTAACATTAAAATCACTAGAAAATAGTATTTTGTTGGAGTAAATACGGAATAAAGGTAATAATTTTGTACACTATATTATGACACTGTTACAAAATAGTGTTATGTGTGTAACCTATGAATTTTGATAATTTTTTTATTAATTTTAATAGCTTTTTTTTAATGTATAATTTTTAACGAATTTTAAATGTAAAAATAAATACAGTAAATATTTTAATTATATATAAAATTCTTAATCCGACATAAATTTAGTATATTTATTTATTTATTTATTTATTTATTTATTTATTTATTTATTTATTTATTTATTTATTTATTTATTTATTTATTTATTTATTTATTTATTTATTTATTTATTTATTTATTTATTTATTTATTTATTTATTTATTTTAAATTATTTAAGGAATAACCAGGACGAATGCTGGTGATAAAAAGTAAACCATTTTTGAATAAAAAAAAAATTTAATTTAAAAAAACAGTTAACCCTCGGTCACCCGCGTTCAATTTCCAAACAAGAGTACCCGCGTGGTGTCTGTGAGACGCCATTCAATTAATTAATAAGAATGGAATGAAAATATATGCTGAAAGTTCTTGAATCATAATGATAGATGATACTCTTACTTTGTGGAATCTATTTATCCTAAATAAAATATTTTTACAAAAATCTACACAAAATTCATTAACGTTTCGATGCATCATTTCCAAAATCATCGTCAAGAACATAATAATTAAAAGCATATTTGAAATTTAAAATTTAACATTATTTGTAACAAAGTCACATTGATATCGTAAACAAGCCGTGTCAATTGTTTTTGATGATGATTTTGGAATAAATCGAAACGCTAATGCATTCTTTGTACAGTTTTTTAATTAAGTCTTTGATTTTTATTAAAGTTGGCAAGAAATCTTTACCTTCCTACACAAAATTCCACTATTTATATTACAGGTAAAATACTTACTTGAATCAATCTACAATTGTTTCGCAAAACAAATTCAGCTTTAAGAAACAATTCTAGATTGATGGCTAAGTATTTTATCTGCAATATAGTGGAAATTTACATTTTTTTTATAAAAAAAAATTGATTCTTGAATTAATTAATAATAATAGTTTAATTTCTTCATTAGGTCTATATAGTGCATAAAAAGGCATTGGCGTTTAAAGGTGATTTTTTTAAATTGCCTGCAAAGTATTGAAAATAAAAAATTACAATTATAACAAAAATTGTGAAAAATATTAAGGACACAGTTACCTATTTGTTAAAATTGCACAAGGACAAAATATATCTATACTACAATAAAAATAAAAATACTTACTGGCTCGAAGTTGTTACGGCTCCAGAACACTGTTTTCTATTCACACACATCCAGGCTATAGAAGAGTTTTGATTTTTTCATTTCAAAACATACCAGACGAAATAACTTTTGATTTTATGCAAATTTAGAAAAACAAAAAACACGCATTTTTTCCCTTTTAACGCGCCCCAACCCTTATTGAAAAAGTCAAATGGCAATCCCTACCTTAAAACTTAAAAAATGCAATCCAACCATATAAACCAAAATTATTTTGATTTAGTTTTCAAATAATATATGAGAATAGTGAAATTACTTCGAAAACTGAAACAGTCATTTACAGAAATATCTGAAATTTTATTTCCAAAAACTATTCCAATAAAATGGGCTCCGTTATTTTATAAACAATAATATATCTACTATTCTATTTTAAATTCTTATCAGGGGTAGGTAAGGTACTTACTGATATATAATATTACGAAACAAATAAATGGTTTTATGCTCGTCACAAAACGGGAATTTGTTGGAGGTAAAAATTTGTCTCGTAACAAAACGGGAAACATTTTACCTGAAAAAGGTCGCGGCACAAAACGGGACGTCACAAAATAAGACGACACCCCTTTATTGGGCTGCATCCCAAAATCGTCACCAACTGCTTGAAAATTTAGGCTTAAATCAAAGATCATCAAGACAAAAACTTCGTTCTTTGAATATTTAATACAAGTATGATCTGCCTGCATAATCTTTCTTTGGAATAGAGACACACAAAAAGTTCACGCTTTTGAAATTTCCAACGTGGAACTTAAAATGCTTGTACATTTCAAATCTCCATGGGTTCACAAGCAAAAAAAGGGCCTTTTAAAACTAAAAATTATCCCAGAGGATTATACCCAATTTATTACAGGGATATCAACTAATTTAATAATGACCTACTCCATGTCGGATTATGATGATGCTGAAAACTAATGTTCTCTATATTTGTATTTAAAAAATATCACAAATATTTATTTTTTGTGCCGTCAATGAACTTGTTTTGTTTTAAAGCTGCTTTTGATTAATTAATTACAAATCGCTACACAATAAGTGCTATAATTATTTAATTTGTACTCTAATTGCTAATTAAGTAACGTGTAAAACATTCCTATTTTGCTTTATTATGTAATCAAAAACAAGGAGGAAGTCTTGAAAGGGTTTGGTAGATACATTTTTTATAAAATAACAGAGCTATAGCTTCAAACCTTTAAACTTAAATTGTGAAATATTAGCAAAATGTTACTTAACACATGTGCGCATCGATATGATTATCTATGACTTTTCTTCGATATTAACTCTATGTTTGCAAAAAAAGTTTTAATTTAATTAAACCTAAGTTTAACTAATGGGTTAAATTTGTTTCATCACATAAAAAATTCTAAAACGAATTATTAAATTAAACCCATGTCAAACAGGCGTTGCGTTTAATTTTATAGAGGTTATACCCTTTAATTAAATTAAAACTTTTTACAGCCATGGAGGTTGTATAAAAAAAAGTCATAGGTTATCATATGCCTGAATAGTCCATTGCAATACATTTCTAATGATGTGCCCCACATGGTATATTCCCTATTTAAAATTAAGGAGTTGAAGAAGTAGAAGATAGGGCGTTGACATATGACAGATGCCTGTATTGTAAAAACATTGCCCCCTTTGGAATAAAAATCGACCTGTTTCAGCATTTTATTAAAATCCAATGAATAACTGCCAAATAACAGGATGGACTGTTTTGGCCCACTTTGTAATAGTAAATTATCTAATATCAATTTATTGTTAACAAAATAGTTTAGTGATGGGTCGCTTGGAAGAGTCCGACGGACTAGTCTGAGTTGGCTAGTCCAAACACATTTTTATGTTGAAAAGTGTATTGCACATGCGAGAAATTAAGGTCCGTATTTATAAATTGAACTTACCTGTGTCGGACTTGGGTAAGTCGTCCTTGAACTAAAATCGAAGTTCGGTTATAACGTCTCTAAAGTTCTAGGTGGTTCTGGTGTTAGACTGGAATTTAGAGATGGATATTAGCAAATTTGTAACTATTATGTACATTTACGGATTTGGTACTACCCATCTCTAAATTCACGCGATATAACCGAACCCGTCCTTGAACGAAAATCGAAGTTCGGTTATATCGCGTGAATTTAGAGATAGGTAGTAACAAATCCGTAAATGAACATAACAGTTACAGATTTGCTAATAGCCATCTCTAAATTCCAGTGTAACACCGGAACCACCTCGAACTATAGAGACGTTGTAACCGAACTTCGATTTTAGTTCAAGGACGACTTACCCAAGTCCGACTCACGTAAGTTCTGTTTATAAATACGGGCCTAAATTAACTAATTTGTCTAAATTTCTTACAAACCAAGGCAAAATATAGTTTAAAAAAGAAGAAACGACAAATGATTACTGACTTTATATGTTTTAACGAAGTTTTCGTATTTTAATTTCATATCTTAAAATATTAAAAATAATATACACGTGAAAAATTACCAAAAAATCCAAAGGTTGGAGGTACTTTACAAATGATTTGTTAAAAAAAAAAAAACGAAAATACAAACGCAAATATTGTACCCAAAGTGTTTTTGAAATAAATATAGTTTAAAAAACTAAAAAACACGCTTTTAGAGTATATCAAAGTTAAAAACATTTTTTTTTAACACGCTTTTATTCAAATAAGCTTACAACAATAATAAATGGAAAATACTAGTATTATTGTACAAAAAGCGTCGGGCGCTCGATGTACGAGAAATATGGACAAAACGCACCACGCTTTTTTCACAATAATACTAGTATTTTCCATTTATTATTGTTTAAAGCTTATTTGAATAAAAACGTGTTAAAAAAAATTATTTTTAACTTTTTAGTTTGATATGCTCTAGAAGCGTGTTTTTTAGTTTTTTTAAACTATATTTATTTTCCACTTTTTAGTTCGAATTATAAAAGCGTGTTTTTTAGTTTTTTTAAACTATATTTATTTTTTACTAGTTCGATTAATTATTAAAAAAAAATTTGTAAGTTGAAATTGCTGAAAAAAATTTTTTTTCAGCCGTGGGGATTAGAACCCACGATCGGTGAGTCTGGCAATCGATAACCCGCGCCGTAGACCGCTAGGCCACGAACGAACTTTTAGTTAGTTGGATATACTGACAGTAATAAGTCACTTGAGTCCAAAGGAGAGTTTTTTTTTTTTTTTTTTTTTTTTTTTTTACAAACATACACACAGGTGAAGCTTATACAAGCGTGTTAAAAACATCCAGGGTGGAGATTTTACTGTGTCTTTTATTCCCAAGCTCGACTACTTTTCATTGTGACTTTTCACAATTTTTCCGGATTAATTGAAAAAATTACTTTTCATAAAAAGTCCCATCATAAAATAGTTACAATTATTGATGAAGAGATATTTTTATAATTTCATAAAATGTATCGAATTTAATGTCAAAATGTTGTAATATGTGACTTGTAGGTTGATTGAGCAAATGCTGAGCCCAGCGAAGGAGGGGGAGGGGCGGTGAATTAGGATTGGGAATGACTTAAGATATGGGAAACAGCAGGAACATAAACAGCACAACTCAAATAAAAACAAACCAATTTTCTTCTTATCTTAGACAAGAAGTCACTGAGTAATAAGAGCTTAAACAAGCTGATAGATGGTGCGGCAGGAGTCCTGAATGTAGAGATGTGCTTAGTTATCGACAAAAATATTTTGTTTTTCGATAAGAATAACTATCAAAATATTTAATTTTGAATTTTTTAAATATTTAAGTGCTGGACGATAACGGTGTACGTTACGATTGCTGTACAAAATCAAATACTGGACAGGCTTTGAAAATACTGTACAAAATGCTGTATGTGTGGTCACTCTGCTGTAGGGTAAATATTTTAATTTTAAAAACTACCTATCGAAGTAAAAACTTATATATTAGGTATTTTTATTATACATATCTAATTAATCATATCGCGACCATTACAAATTTTTTAAAATATATTATCAGTAAATTTTAATCGACGCTACCCTTTTTATTTGATTCACACGCTGCTTTCATCAATTATCCAGAATTGTTAAAATAAAAAACAGTCATATATCTCTTTTTTTCTTTTTCCTACCATACTGACACAGATTAATAGGAAAATAGACGTAGACATTTGGCAACAAAATTTAAATTGTTTGAATTTATTGGTGTACGTCAAAAGTCATATGAGACAAAATTTAAAATTTTAATAATTGAAGACCATAACTTTAAAAGGGTCTAAGTGCCAAAATTTTAAATATACAGGGTGTACCAATAAAAACTCCCAGGCCAGATATTTTGAGTAGTAATAGAGATATTTTAATTCTGTAAAAGTCAGTTCATAGAACGCTAAGAGAGCTTCAATTTTAGATATAAATTAATTTTAAATAGGTCAATATGTAGATGGCGCTGCGTTCAATATTTTTTGTTCGATGGGAGGATCTTTCTTATATAGCGCATCTTGTAAGAAATGCATTTTAAGATCATTTTGTTTTATAAACTAATTCGATAAATCTAGCCATTTTTGATATACAGAGTGGGTCACTCAAAACAGTTTAATGCTGTTTTTCGGCATTAATCATTGGATTTTAAGAAAATGCAGACATTTGTCATGTGTCAACCCCCTCCCTTCCACTTCTCCAACCCCTTAATTTTAAATGAGAAATGTACCATGTACGGTACATCATTGAAAAGGTAATTTTGTGGGGAAGTCATAAATATGATTTTTTATTGCGATACTTTTAATTGTAGCGCCCTCTATCGGAAAAAAACCTGTAACGTATTATAAAGTGTGACACTTCATTTGAAAGCTAATTTAATTACTAATTCAATGTACCACATATCATTAATATAAATATTTACATATTGCACTTGCAACAAAATAAAGTTAGCAATAATAATGTTTAAAATAATGCATGACTAATGTTTAAACTATTGCAAGTGCAATATGGAGGATATTTATATTAATGTTATGTAGTGCATTAAATTAGTAATTAAATTTGCTTTCAAATAAGGTGTCAAAATTAAAGTAACGCAGTGTACAGAAATATTTCTGAATTCCCCATTAAATTACCTTTTCAATGATGTGCTGCCATACATGGTACATTACCTATTTAAAATTAAGGTGTTGGTGAAGTGCAAGGGAGGGGGGTAGACACATGACAGATGTCTGTATTGCAAAAATAGTTTTAAATTAGAATAAAAACCAACCTGTTTTAGCATTTTCTTAAAATCCAATGACTAATGCTGAAAACAAGGATGAAACTGTTTTGAGTGACCGACTCTGTACATCAAAAATGGCTAGATTTATTGAATTAGTTCATAGAACAAAATTTGCTTAAAAATGCATTTTTTACAAGATGCGATAGATAAGAAAGATCCTCTCATATACTAACTCTAACGATATCCAAATGTTTTTTGTAGTGGGGTAAACATGGCGCATGTATTTATGCGTATATGGTGTATAACATTTCTCTTTTACTCATAATTTTTTTCCATGCTTTTGGCACTTAGACCCTTTTGAAGTTATGGTCTTTAATTATTTATTCGGCCTCCTCTGACATTTAAACTGCAAAATTATTCTAAAACATTTTGAAAATAATGATAAAGTTCCGCATGAAATATTTGAACAATATTATTAATATAGCTCCTAATGAAGATTCAATTATTTTCAATAATCAGTTTAACTGTCTTTAATTTATTAAAAAAAAAAATGACCGCAACTGTAACATAGACCATGAGTGTATATTTATTTTTATAATTTATTCGAAATACAAAAATTACTGTTTTTCTCAAAATGTTTAAATACATGTATTTTAGACTTTTTGGCTAAATAGTCATAAGTATATAAAATTGAAAGAAATACAGATAAGTAGTTAAAAATATGAACTTGTTTCATAAACCAATGTTTTTTAGAATGATCTCAAAACAGAAGAACACTATTTTGTGGTATCTGGGTATATTTTTAAAAACTCGCCATATTATTTTTTTCTTGCCTAGGTGTGAGACCATTATAGCAAATATTGTTTAAATTAAAAGTGATCTATTTTTGATTAAATAAATCTTAGTTTTGTGAGTGTAAGTAGAAATATTATATAGTTTAATTTAAATACTCATATTTATTTAAAAAATTATTTATTTTTTATATGAATGTCTAGATGAATAATACATTATCATTAATAATTTGATTAAAAATAGACACTTCTTTTTGACCTATTTTTATACAAAAGCTTGCGTTTTGTTTTTCTCTGATGTTGCATAAACCAGAGATCAATAATTTTTAATGTATCTGATCTTTAGTTTAATACAGTAACTTAATGGTGCCAATTTTCTTTTAACTTTTTACCTCCCTATGTGCAAAATGTTCCTTCAATTTTGTCATTTTAAACCCCATTGATAAACTAATAAAATAAGCATATTATACCGATTTTATACATATTAATACCAATTCAGTAATACCAGTTTAAGTTTGCTACTTTATTTTTATTTTAATCTTTATCCTTATGTTTTTATTAGTATCTATTGATTACAGTTTTTTTATTCACCCTGTATAAATCTGCATATAGCTAATATTACAGTATTTCTAAAACGAGGGCTTAACCGCGTCAAAAGTTGTAGGGGAGAGTAGGGCAAAATGGTCCCATTAACAATTTCTTAGGCTAAATATACCAAAACAACGGAATATTTAAGTACAATTTAATCAAACAATAAAACGAACATACCGGAACATAGTTCTCTGAAAACATGATTCCTAATGATAAAAACAACAGAAAAATAATGTAATTCATAAAAAGCTCTTCAGGGACCATTTTAAACCATGCTCTGGGTAAAATTACCCCTATATTTTTTTTGTCAAGCAAAAGTAAAAAAGATAAATTGTATTTGCAAAAATCGCAAATATACACTTTCAGCTTTCCTGTAACACCCGCGCACAATGAATGAGACAATTTTTTGCACAAATTGCAAATAATCTAAACCTCCTTCGCCTGCGATTTACTGAATAATTCCAAGCAAAATATACAAACGGCGTCGTCTTCATCAAAACTTGCCCCTTTATTTTCTTTCTTTTTTCCAAACACCTTTCCGCTTATGGCTTTTCCAGCTGCTTGTGAAGTTGACCTGGGTGTTTTTATTTTTTCTTTTACTAAAAGATAATTTGGTGTGGAGGTAAAAACAGTTGCTCCTTGAGAAGGTCTTGAACTCCTCGTCTGAGGAGGTGCCTGAGGTAATGGAGATATATAAAATGGAGTTGCTAAGGTATACTCCAACGAAGCTGGAATTTAATTCCTTGGTTTGGAAGTATTAACTTTAGAATTTGGGTTTGAAGTACCGACTTATACCGACTTATACTATCAACTTTATGATTTGAAGCAACAACTTCCGGGTTTGACGCTGCAGTGCATAAAGTTTCATTTTCTGATGAGTCTCCTGCATTGTTATCAAAAAGACTGACTTCATCTGAAGATTGTCCACTTGTCTCCCATTCCTCTGACTCATCTGATGAAGATTTATCACGAATTTTTCGTTTCCTTATAGGTTATTGCAGACGTACTTGGAAGTGAAGAAGTACCTCTTTGTGGAGAAGGAGTTCTTTGTTCACGGATGGGAGCACCAGTTTCATTTTCCACTAGATGGCGATCTGTTGTGCAGGATGGTTTAAATTTCAAATTTGGGAATATATTCGGATTAAAGAGACATACCTATTCCTGTTTTCTCAAATCCACTGAGTCCGTTAAGTGTGGCAGCTTCTATACGCTTTCCCAAACAAGCTAGCAATGTTATACACTAATGTTACCACTTTTCCAGAGTTCGTTTTAAGCCTTAAAATAACTTCTTCATTAAAATATGCCATTAGAGGTGAAAATACTGCCACATCCAAAGGCTGCATCTCGTGTGTGCAGTGTTGAGGAAACGACAGCATTATAATGCCATTTTCTCTACAATATTCTATAGCTTGGACAGACTTGTGGCTTGAATGTCCGTCAAGCAACAAAAGGACCTTATTTTCAACTGAACACTGGGTGTTGTTGAAAATGCTTCAAGAACAGAATAAAGGTGTCAGATTTCATGTACACAGATTCATTATAAAGACAAAGTGTTCGATATGGAACACCTTGAAATAATAATTTATTCCTTCTTTGGCGGGGGAATATTATTGCCGGAGTAATAAATTGACCAGCAGCGTTTACACATAGAACAACGCTAACATTTTGTCCCCTCTCAGCACTTGTTAGGAAATCGACCTGCTTTCGCCCTTTATGTGCTAAAATTTTGGGCAGCTTACTAGGGACCGTCTGAATACCTGACTCATCCATATTGTGCATTCTCATTGAAGTGATGTTATTTTTACTTGTAATTTCACCTAAAACAGAAAAATACTTTGCGACTGCTTCTTTATTAAAGCCTTTTGCTCTGACAGCTGAGGTGGCCTCGGGAGTTCTAAAAGAAATCTCTGGGCGTCTCTTTAGAAAATCTCTAAACCCAGCTGTCTTTTTTTCTTTAGAAAACCTACGGCTAATACTATTTCTCTCCGCAAGCTCGTAGGCCATTTGGCGAATGTTTTTTTTGATCATGCCGAACAGTCGATCTTCAATCTCTAAAACATACTCCTTTAAGTAAGTTTCCAATTCTTTAGGCAATGTTGTAGTGAATCTACCAAGGCTTTTTGTATAACCTTTAGCCTGAAAAAAAAGTACGATGATTGGCCGACCTTTCCCTTCTTAGGTACATTTTAAAACTACATATCGAAAGATTAGAAATGAAGCAGTCCAATTTTGTTACACTTACCAATTTATTTTGATTTTTGGCCCGTCTTTTTAAAGTACTCAAGGGCAGATTATAAAGCCTAGCAGCTCTTTCAAAAGGCATGCCCTTAGAAATGTATTCTAAGGAAAGTCGCATTGAATTCGGATCCCATCCTTGTCTTGTCGTTATCCGAATGTACGTTTTAACCAATATTTCTGAAAAGATGATATACATTCAACTATTATGAAATATCTTTCTATTCAGCTAAAAACTTTATTTGGAAGGCTAATCGAGGGTAAAATGGTCCCTGGGGTAATTTAGCCTCAACATGAAGGAACCATTTTACCTCGAAACGTAACAACCATAGAAATGAATTTATATTAGTTACTCCTTATCATTAAAGCAATGCCAACAAACTGAAAATGTACAGAAAAAAATACCTTTTTAAACTTCATATAACGGTTTTTTACTTACCTGAATTGAAACGCCTATAAACACAACTTCAGTGTGCACGAAATTAACAAAATCGCATGCGTTTTTATATGTTATGATAAAACTAGTCCTCTACGAATCACACATCTTCGCAACTTCGTAAATAGGTGGCGATAGTAGTACTGAATGTAGTAAATAAAGCTAAACGGCAGTTTTCTGTAAGTTATGAGAAATATATTAGGGGACCATTTTAGCCGACTTTCCCCTACACCTAATTTCCTTTTACTATCCAATTCCTGCAATTCCTTCAAAATTATGTCTCAGCTCCTCAGCAATTTTTATACAATTCCCCTGCAATTTACAAATTCTTGGCAATTCCTCTTAATTATTTAAATTCCATAAAACATGGAAATTAATCCCAATTCCCCGAATTCTCTCTTCGGAATGAAAATAATTTCTATTTCTATGGTAATTTTAATTTTTTTTTTTAACTGTACCAACTGTACCAATGAAGGAAAAGAAGGATTAAAAACCAACGTTAATAGTAAAAATAAAGTAGTAAATATTTAAGCTGTAGTTATGTAAAGCGCGTTAGGAACAGTAGTGTTTCTAGTGAATAGGTTTTATTTTTGTCCTATAAAGAGACTTAAAATATAAATAGGCTAATGCAAGAAAAACTGACAAATTTGAAACTGAGATACGAAAATATCCCTAATTTTTTTTCCATTTGCATAGTCAACTGCTGCGTTAGAAAATAATAACTTTTACAAGTTTTTTCATTAATTTGAGCATCTTTATCAGTTAGTTGCACACTGTGATTAACTTTTCGTAAAAAGCTCAAAATACACAAATCATACAACGGCTCCTGTGGCACCAAAAAAATGGCGGTCGATTGATATTTGGTCCAAATCCTCTGCATTATGCTTTCCTAGTCTAAATACAGAAGCCAGTAGTGGAGTGCCTATAAATTGCTGACTATCGCTAAATTTCTAACACAATCTGTTGATTCCCGTGTTTTCGACTTAAATTATCGATTTTATTATGATCCCCTAATGAGAGTATAATTCCTATATTACGTGATGCTGCTTTCGACTGAATTTTATTATTAATAGTGTCAATACCACAGTGTTGTCGCTGTGGTACATAGATTACTAGGATTGTGAAACAAACTTCTTTCGATACAAACCATTATCTCTGTCAGTCCTCTACAATTCGCACACCTTCACAACTTCGTACATAGGTGGCGATAATAGTACTGAATGTAGTAAATAAAGCTAAACGGCAGTTTCCTGTAAGTTATGAGAAATATATTAAGGGACCATTTTAGCCGACTTTCCCCTACACCTAATTTCCTTTTACTATCCAATTCCTGCAATTCCTTCAAAATTATGTCTCAGCTCCTCAGCAATTTTTATACAATTCCCCTGCAATTTACAATTTCTTGGCAATTCCTCTTAATTATTTAAATTCCATAAAACATGGAAATTAATCCCAATTCCCCGAATTCTCTGTATTATACGTATTATTATTACCCTTGATAGCAATGATGCAATAAGCAGTAATGATCTTAACATCTCATCATCTTCATCATCATCATCTCCAGTTATCATCATCATCATTATCATCGGATGCAAGACTCCAAATGTTCTTCATTGCTCTCTATCGTACGCCTTCTATATGCATACGTTTTATCTTCGGTCTAAGATAGTCCAAGTACTTGAGAGTTTTGATCGTCTTATTGAAAATAATTGTTTCCTTGAACACTTTTAATTTTCTTTGTAAGGAGGACACGCTCAAACTTCTGATTATATTTAGTTCCTGGCCTATGCATCATTTTTTTGTGACTACGTCTCAATAGGAAAGCTCATCGATTGTGTTAGATATTTTTTTAATAGATCGGCACCAAAAAGTCATTAATGCCATCGGGGTATAATTGACTCTTTTCTCATTATAGTCGCTCATCTAACTGCAAAATATGGTTCGTAGTGTGTTTTACCTGCTATTTGTAGTTGGGCACTACAGAGGAGGGAAATGAACAATAACATGTACTATGTCTCGGCGTTGATAGTTATCGTGTAACCTTTAAAATTCAGTGTAAAGTTACTTATTGCCAGATTTTTCGTTTTTTTTGCTAACAATGAAATACATGCTTTTAGACTTCCATAACAATAAAAAAAGCCCTTTGCAAGCATTTTTTGTAGTCTGGTTTTGCTACTGCATGTGTGAGGATTTTGGCCACATCAGCAGATATTTACGTTCTACAACGAAATTCGGGATATAGCTTAAATGATCTAAATTATTAATAACCTTTTCTCCTAAAAACATTTTATTTTTAATTTCTGTTTATCCCTTAAAGCAATAAGATATATATTTTTAATAAATTGACTTAAATGTGAAAAATATTTTATGGATATTTTCGAAATGTAGATTATCTAAACCAATTTTTGGCTTATTGTAAAATAGTTTTCCATTTCTCTACTGATTCTATCGCTGGACCCGTTAAAAAAATTCTTACTTAAGAAATTTGCGAAGTACCTCTTAGATGATAATGATCAGTTCAGTTTATAAGACTTATTATTTTATAAAAAAAACTAGAAAAGATAAGGTAGATTAATATATTGTAAAATAGTGGTCGCACTTTTATTTTTTTAGCAGTTACAATAATAGTGTTTGCGTAATAGATACCTTAAAAACTATTTAAAAGTTATGTATTATATCATTAGTTATATTTTAATCTAGCTATAACTATATTTTTATAACCATATTTTTTATTATTTTACCACCATATAAATAAATAGTAGGTATATCTGAAATATGTTATGAGTCTGCAATTTCATTAAATCAATAATGTAACTCATTTTTAAATTAACCTGAAATATAACTAATGATTAATTCTTGTTATAAAATGTAGTCATTCTTTTATGGTATTGTAATATTATATAGATGATGTTAAACCTATTTATATGAACAATGGCAAAAGAAAATTAAAATTTTGTTTTTATTTATCCTTTAATTCCATTTAACTAAACTTAAACTAGGCCATCATGCTTTAAAATGTGATGAAGTACGGGGAAGAATATTTTATACAACCCCTTAATCTGTTCACAGCCTATATGTTCTTGGCTCTGTCACAAAACAGCGTCGGACACATTAACGTTGACTTAAGTAACAGTACTGCGACAAAACAGCGCCGCGACAAAATAGCACAATCACAAAATGCCGCTGGACAAAATAAATCGGGTAATTCAGCGCCCAACAAAATTGAGTCAGGACGCCAGGACAAAATTGTGCCAAGACGTCAGGACAAAAAAGTGCCGGTACAAAATGGCGATAACGAATTAAAAAGTGTTATAAATAAGGATACTTAATTAAAAAGAAAGAAAAAATATACAGGGTGTCAATTTGAAATTTGATATTTTCAAATTGACACATCGTATTAGGCATTCCAAACAAAATGGCTGTCGAAGGAAAGGATTGATATATCTAAGGGATTGACCCAGTAAATTGATGCAGGTGTCACTGAGGTTAGGGGGGAAATAGAAGTTAGCTTAAGTTGGCAATACCATGACAATGTAATTAAAAAAAACATAATTTTTCTTAAATTGGCAGTCTTGGCGACTACTACGAATAAAAGTAGCTATGTCGCAACCTCCTTATTAACACACTTTTATTAGCTTGGTATGTATCTATGTAACGGAACATTTGAACGTGATTTACACCCCCTTCAAAACGTCGGATTGATTTGAAACTTTGCACACTTATCAAGGACCGATGCAATAATTTTAATAGTTTGTCTCATTATTCTTATCAGGACCTTTAGGATTAGCGATTTTCCAAATCCGATACCGTATATTCTCAACTTTTTATCAAATTTTATTCAATGTTAGGGGTTAAGGGGAGGGGGTATATTCATCAACTTTTTATCAAATTTTATTCAATGTTGGGGGTTAAGGGGAGGGGGTATATTTTTTACCATCTCTTTCGATCCTCTATTTATCCCTGTACTCGTTATTATGATTAGTCCCAATAAAAAAGTTCGCGTTAGATGCAGTTAGTCAGTTATCTCTGTGGTAACTGTTTTAAGCTTTGGTTTCTTTGAACACTCCGTCGCGGTGGGCGGACAGTCCGTCGGCCGCTGAGGACAGCGATTTTCGCCCGAAGTGGTTTGTTTAAATATAGAAATAGAGACTTTATGTATGTACGTGCTGTTTGTGTATTATGAATAGAAACAAAAGGTACTAAGATGGACGCAAATAAATTGGTTGCGTTATTATTGTTGGAAGAGGAAGAATAAGAAGAAGAACTGGCAATTGCAACCGTCAAAGTTTCCAATAAACCAGTGGATAAGTTGTTTCTGTGTCGCGATACAGAAGGTGCCCTTATTAATATCACTGTGCAGCGGAGGCTTTTTGGAAATGAAACCAAATTTAGGGAATATTTTAGACTTTCTACAAATCTTTTGAATTCGTGTTGAGTTTTGTAAAGGACGACATTTCCAAGAAGCCTACAAGTAAAATGTCCGATTTCCGCCAAAGAGAAGCTTTGCATAACATTGAGGTAAGTTTTGTTTTAATAAGAAAATTCATATTGCACAGGCTGAAAAAATAAAACCATGCACATTTTTTTCAATAATTAGTATATTCACAACTGTAACAAAAATAAACTGAACTTATTCTATATTAACTTATTTTGTACCTATTAAATTCACATTTACTGAATTACTGGTGAAATCGGGCTGCCTTATGGGGATAGGGATTGTACATAGGAAGCTGCACTTGAGGATCTCGATTGGTCAGTTTGTGATAAATATGGTGGTGATGCAACGGCAGTTAAGGGGATCGATTGGTCAGGAGGTGACAAAAAGTGTGTTGCTGGAACAGAATATGATGAACTAGTTGAAGCACCAGTTGAAGCATATTGGGATCCGTAGGCTGTCATAGTTCTTTGTTGGTGTTCAAATTCTAGATCTGAAATGACCTGCAGTACCTTAACTTTTGCACTTGTTTGTAAATCTGGAGGAAACTGTTCAACAGTTAAAGTAATGCTGCGAAAAAACATTGAAATTGGGGTATCATCTTCTGTATTGCTACGTAGTTCTCTTAGCAAGTTCTTCATCATTTTGTTTCTTTCAGTCCGGCCTCTCCTAATTTCTTCTACCACTGCAGCACTTCGGTCTTTTGATACTGACTTTCTTTTGCGTTTGGATGGAATAGTCACAGGTGTGTTAGGTACTTCCACTCTTGTAGGTTGGTCCTCATGAGGTTCTTGGTCCTCGTGAGGTTCCTGCGTATTGAGAGGAGTCTCAGTAACGAGAGAAGCTTGAGAGTCGGCCATCTCAGAATCCTCCATATCGCTCAAAACTGCTTGTGATTCGCCTACTACGTCTTGTGATTCAACGAAAATACTACCTGATTGTTCACTTTGCGTATCTGGATAGTTTTGGCTTTCACTGAGGCTACTGATAGACCTAGAAGGAAACAACTATGAGAAATTGCACAGAAAGTGACAAATTTCACAAGAGTGTGAATAATTATTTCGCACATGTATGGAAAAGTGCTTTGACAGGCATAATGCGGAAAAGCAATATTGACATTGACACATTAACATACTTAGTAGCTAATAAATACAACAAGAGAAAGTTTTCTTTTACTTTTCGACACATGTGCGGAAAAGTACTTTTCCAGACATTTGCACGAATATTTCTGCATACATTCTTTTCATATGCGGTCACAGAAAAATAATAGTTTTTATAACTAGTGGCTAAAGTAAGTACTGTTTTCTCACGAGCGTAGCGAATGCTTGAAAAGGGGCAAGTAAAAAGAACCACGAGTTGAATGCAACATTTTTTATACTTTTATCAAAAAATAAAAAAATACGGGAAATAATTGCGAAAGAACTTTAGCGAACAAATCGCTGAAAGACTGCACTGACGACAAAAGTTTTGACAGGTAGTTAACATTTCATAATAACAACATTACAAATGATAATTTTCACACTATTTTAGCCACACGGGTGCAATGTTTCATGCATCGGTAAAAAAAAGCCGCATTTTTGTGGTTTGCTGACAGTGAACAAAATGCTTTTTATGACACAGGTACCTATAAAAAATATCTGCTATACCTTTGCTCTACAATTGACGTATTGTCAAGGAAGCTCAACTGTTTGTATTTGGCACGAAAATTTTCCAAATTACTGTTCCCGGCCGAGCCAGTTTTCTGTCCTTTCATTACTTCGCGTTTTTTCTTTTGGTAATAATCGCGGATATTCTTCCATCTTATTTGGCATGCTTTATCTAAAATTAAAATAATATTTTTAGGTGTAAATTATAAATATTTTTTTAGGTATTTGGCAACAGGAGAATCCTTCAGATCACTTGCATTTCAATATCGCCAGCATTACAGCTAGATAAGTGTTTATGTGAGAGAAGTGCTCCGAAGCATTATAGGAAACGCATGCTTCCAACTTTTATACCAAAACTCTCAGAAGACCACATGAGAGCAAATACTCAAGACTACAATGATTTGTGTAACTTCCCTAATTGTTGCGGTTCAGTTGATGAAAAACATGTTCGAATTCAATGTCCAAAGTCGACGGGGTCACTTTATTATAATTACAAGCAGTTTCACTCTATCGTATTATTGGCTATAGTCGATGCCTATTATAGATTCATCGCAATTGATGTTGGTTTGTATGGGCGAGAAAGAGATGCAAGTATTTTTGAAAAATCGTTGATGGGAAAGTGTATTAATAATGGTAATTTCAACATCCCACCTGCAATGATTCTTCCAGGGACCGAAATTTCAAAACTTTGCGTTATTTTGGCAGACAGTGCATTTTCTTTGACATCAAATTTAATGAAACTATGAAGACTAGAGAGAAGGAGACGAATCGGCAATGGTCAAATTTCCATCCTTCTTTTTATAAAGTTCGCGAAATTGACTGTAGTTGGCATGTCTAATGACAGCAGAATCAATTTTCTAAGTAAGTCAATGTAAAATGAAGATATTTTTTAAAAAATTGGTGAAAAGAATCAAAATAATGTGAAAAAAAGTACCTGAGTACAAGTAACATGAGTGACAAAAAACATCAAAGCAAGATTTACGTCGTTCCAGATTGTAAAACAGGATAAAAATCAAATGTAAAACTAAAGAAAACACAAGAAGAAATCAATTCAATGTCTTTTTAAAGCTTCTAAATTAAGTAAACTAATGTATTCATGTCTAAATATAATATTGTAAACTAGTCACAATATGTATCTTACGAAGTGTAGTTTATTTTATTTCAAGTTTCTATAAAATAAAATTTTACAGTTATAGATGCTGTAACAACCAGTTTATTTAAGGACCTTAACTACTTATTGTCATTATACTATTAAGGGATAAAGGCAGCACCGTCACCAGCCCTAGGGTCCTGGAGTCCTGAAGGAACATCCATTCGCCAGTGGCAAAAGAAAATAATAAAAAAAATAATGAAATACAAAAAAACGTCCCTTAAGAGCATATGTCGAGCGGTTTTGGCAACTGACTTAAGACTCTCAAGTCCTTGAGGGTAGGAACGCTGAGGCTTAACATGCTCGGAATATTTCTTACTGGTTTTTGGAAAAAGGTGAGAATAAAATAGGTTAATAAACAGAAACATGTATATATAAGATATAAGTAAAAAATGATTAACAATTTCAATAAATCAGAACAATCTTTATTTTTGAAATAAGACAAACATAAATTACTACCCATAATTGCAAATTGTGATAAACCATTTTATTATAATGTAATCTATGATAAAACTTTAATATAATAAAACCTTTTACAGTTCATCAAATTTCTAGAGGTGTTCGACGCCCAGACAGAGAACGCGCTACGTGTGACTAAGATAGCTATTGTACAGTCTGCTAAACAAGTTATTTTAAATAGTTTTTAATATTTTTAGGTAATTAAATTTTAAAAGTGTGGAATAGTTTAGGGATTAAATTGGTCTGATTGGACTTTCTTAGAACGTTTTTAAAAGCAGCTAAAGATAGTATGTAGAATTGAAAATAATTATTATGCCATAAAAGGTGTTTTGGAATTCCTTCAACCTTTTGAAATTGAGTCAGAAAATATAAATTTTATAGGATAGCGGAAAATACCTATAATTTTTTTGTAGGCCTTTGTAAATCGTGGAAATAGTTTATATTTTATTTCTACCTTATTAAGGAAAATGGTACCTATTATTAATAACGGTTGTTTCTGAAACATTACTAAAATTTTCGAAATTTTGTTTTTCTACAAAATAAACTATACTATTTAGAAAAAAATTTATTTCTCTTATAATTTTATAAAAAATAACAGGGGAATATTTACATTTCTTGATCTATTAAACAAAACGATAAATTATCTCGACGAATGACACCATGTTCTAGTACGGAAGCTAGCTTTACATTTTTGTTGGTGGTTTCATGGGTTTCATATCAATTTTTTGTAATTGTAGTTTACACGTACATATACCTCTTAACACGCTTCATCTATATCATTAACTGTTTTTGGTTTTTTAATGGTTTTTCTTGGTGATGAAAATTCCGATATCTCACGGTTATCGATTCTTTTTTTCTCTCCAGAAATGCGGACGACAGTGTTTTTAGATACTCCTGTGGCTGCAGCAACACGATCATTTACATTTTTAAATGGTATTGAAGGTGAATTAAAGTTTCCTTCTCTTCTCATAAACTCTATAACATTGGCTATTATTTCGCGAGATTGACTGTTAATCACGCGGCCTCTTAATTTGCTATTAAACTCCATACTTAGGTTCTATTAAACTGTAATGAGCAAAAAAACACAAACGAAAATAAAAGAAATGTTTTAGCGAAATTTACATCTGACATTTACGTCTGAATGAAATAGTGAAATACTTGATGCGCAGAGTGTACTTTCATTGCGTAAATCCGTCGGGATGCCTGTCAGTAGTGCTTTCTCTGTCTAGCCGTCGAAAGCTTCTAGAAATTTGATGAACTGTATGTCACAAAACTTTTAATATAATAAAACTCTTTATATGATAAAACCCTTAAATCTGATAAACATTTAATAAATAAACTTGGGACGAAAATGAAAGAATTGGCATTTGAAGAAAACTAATGAACTGTTTTAAAATACATAACCCAAACAAGAGATTTATACAACAAGTTAAAATAAAATAGATATTACCTTTGAAACTATCACTACACACACACTTTACTATATACAATAAGGCGCTTCGGGACATAGGGTCCTAAAGGCCACGTAATTACTAAGTTACATTTTTGGGCATAGGTTTGGCCCAACGGCCGCCCCTTGAGTCTTTTGTGTCAACGATTGACTCTCTATTTATATCAACCTTTACGTGATTATTTTAAAAGAAACTCAACTTATTTACCTTAGAGATTATTCACACGATTTGTCCTTTAATTTACTATAGTTTGGTTTTATTAAGTATGTTGTGCTAATTTAATAGATATTAAAAATATTAGATATTTTTGGGATTTTTGTTAAATTCTCTATATTTTAAAAATAATAATGCTAATTATTACAATGCTGACTTACAAACAATAATAACAATAATTATGCATTAAATTTAACTTACTACGAAAGAAAATTTATTTTTTATAGAGTTTAAATGTTAGATAAAGAGTTGCTACTGTTATTTTTTTTACCCCAACTGTGTCATTGCAAATGTTTTGTATAGGATACTAAACGTTTAGAACAGTGGCAGCATATATTATATTGTTCCTAGTACCGATAAAGCACTTTCTAGAGATTATGCTGTTCTATACTTTTTAGAAGATATTATCAAAATTAAATATTATGAGACTATTTTACTGATGGTACTGTTACATTCCCAAATCTCCCTTTATACTTGTATTACAACAATAAAAAAATCTGTTAACTGTGTTTTATTTTACTCTTAAAACTATATATTGGTTCAATTCAAAAAAACTTTTGCTACAAAATTGTACCTACTTATCAAATTTCAGCATTTAAGAAACCTTTTAGAATTTGGTCATACATATCTAATTTGTATTTTGATATAGATAAAATTAAATAATTTATCAATTAAAACATGCAAGACTTATTTAGAAATAAATAGAATAGTATGTTCTGTGCTTTATTTAGCTATAAACAAGTTAATTTTTATTATGTATAATTCCCTTAAGAAGCCATGTATTTTGAACACCGTATGCAGTATCAGCGCCCATGCGGTTAATTATAGAAGCTCAATTAGCATGCGTTTTTTGGGATCGTATTTTAAGTATGCCGATTCGTCTCCTTATCTCTAGTCTTCATAAATGAAACCTTATTCACAAAAAGATCCCACTCATGACTAATCAAAGGTTGTGTTCAATTACAGACTCAGCAGGGCGAGCCGAATTTCTGAGAATGCTTTTGGCATATTATGTCAGTATTTTCGAGTATTTTTTACTCCAATCGCTATTAACCCTATTGCTGCTGAGTATTTAATCATTTCGGCATATATCTTGCATAATATGCTTCGAAATTCCAAAATTCCGTTTCCTAACGAAAACGCTGGTGCTTTCCCTGAATTGCCAAATTAATATTTAATTCCATTAGCACCAACAAGTGCCAGAAGATCATCTGTAGCTGCTGCTTTGGTAAGAGATACCTTCAAAAATTATTTTGATGGACCACATGGATCAGTGCCACGGCAAAATGCAAAAGTGTAGAGAATGGAATACTTGTGCAGCATACGGTTTTCTTTTATTACAAAGCTTTATGAAAAAAATTAGAACTGTCTAAAAGCAAAACAAAACCACCTGCGGAGATAAACATTTTTTCTTAATTTTTTTAAAAAACAAACTAAAAATCACGAAATGTTGCCATATTTTGTACCAAATCTAACATATCGAAATCTCCTAACAAACCGAACTTAACCTGACCTATAATAGCTTTTACTGTGCCTTGTAAAAAACTAATTTCCAGACTAAAATTTTGTCTTTTGCAGAACATTTAGAGCATGTGGCAACATGTCACTTATCCAACATAAAAGTCAGCTCATCACGTAAATAAAAAAACCTACATGGTTTGTTTTGTTTTATTTTTTTTTATTACGTTAGGTTAGAATATTTCTAAACATTTGTGTAAATTATGCTAACTATAGCTCTTTGTTAGTTTTTTTTAATAAATGAAAAATGATTTTTTATTTTCTATTTCTACAGGTGGTACGCTTTTCAGACAATACTATTTATATGTTTTTTTTTAAATATTTAAAATAAATGAGAACACAACATAATACCTAATATTAGAATTACAGCGACAATATTATGTTTTCCTTAATAAATAATATAATATTTTCTTACCGTTTCTCTTCATTATCACACCAATTTCTTTCCAAATATTGTTTTTTACCACCATATCTTTATAACTTTTTCCTGCCACACTGTATAAAGGAGGATGTTGTCGAACCAAATCTATTAAAATTTCATTATCTGTATGTGTGAATTTGTCACTCATTGTTTTAAAAATAACAATATAATTATTTGTAGGTATTCACAAACTTTCTCCGCACACGCCGACGATTCCGCTGATATCAAACTCAACAGACATGAACCGACTGCGACTAGTCGCGACAAATCAGCGGCATGACGCCATCTTGCTCAGCTAAGCGGATTCAAGCAGTGTTGCCAGGCCCGGTCAACCGAAAATCGGTAGAATTATCGAGAAAAATCTGTAGATCTCGGCAAAAAACGGTAGATTTCCAAAAATCAAATGAAATTTGTAGAAAACAAAGTTTTTAATACTAAAAAGTAACAAAAAGTTCTAAAACACACATTAACTAATATTAAAAAAAAAAAAGAAATTTTAATCGTAGGAAATAAAAAACAATTATTATTTTTGAAAGAAAAAACCTAAATAATAATAAAGGGACATTTTTTTACAAAATTTTAATATTAGAAAACTCTATAACTGCAAACTGTAAAACTATCGAATTAGGAATTATCTTTTACTTTCTAAAATTCCCTATTTATAATTTCGTTGCTTGTGATTCCCGATACCCGATTGCTAGTGTATTTCCCCATAGTAAGTGTTGTTCGTCCGCGCCTAAGAAAAAAGTAGAGTTGAGCCTTAAGAAAGTTTGTCAAAAAATACAAAATATATTATAGTTAGTTAAGATTAAGAATAGGTACTTTTTTTGGTACAAAGTGCAATGTTTAAGTAAATGTTTGTATAATATAATCAAAAATTATTTGAAAAATCGGTAGAATGCCTAAAAAATCGGTATATCGGTAAATTTTTATAGATTAATATCAAAATCGGTAGATCTACCGATTAATCGGTAGCAATAGCATCACTGGATTCAAGAAACCCGTTCCCATTTAAATACTTTGGTTGGATAAATCGTCAAAACGCTACGGTCGACGAACTGTCCGCTCACCGCGACGAAGTGTTCAAAGAAACCAAGGCTTTGAAATATTAACGATAACGATTCCGCCGATATCACAGACGTTGTATAAAATGGGAATATCGGCGAAATCGTCTAATATTAAGGTGGATTTCAGCGAAATTTAGGTGATTCCCGAAATACGGATGCGTTTTTGATTTTAGTGTGGTTTACGACTCAGTTTTCCAAAAAGTTAAAGCACGAATTTGTCAATTCAATTCAAACAAAACCGAATACATGGATGAATATATACGAACGGAGGAATATTTGTATAAATGAAAAGTTTGTAGAATAGTAATACAAAAGCAAACTAAAAAGTAGATAATAATTTTCAATAAATTTAAAATAAGAATAGTGTGCTTAACAAAAAAATGTTTTTAATTATAGAAAAGCGTGGGGTGCTTGATGTCAATTGTTATAATATTTTAATTACAGATATTGGTAAAGTAGAGTCATTATGGAAATATCTTAAAAAGCATATATCTAAGGGATTGCGACATTAACCCAGTAAATTAATGCAGTGGTTACTGAGGTTAGGGGGGCGATACCACTGAACCACGGCATAGGAAACAATCGGCAGGCTCACTCTCCGCTGATCGCATACAAATATTATACTAAGAAAATTTGACCTTGTCGACGCCATTCGGGGGTCTTAGTCAGGGTCGGATTAAAGCGTATTTAAAGATTTTGTAATAAAATAAGGTATTGATAGGCAGGATCGTATTAAAACAAAAAAGCTCTCAGATTGCGCCAAATAATTAGCTTGTTTTTATTGATGGTCTTAAAATTTCTATTAATATTTTTAAAGTGTAATGTATGAGCAGCCTTAAATATAACTTAGGACCGATTCCACCGTTGTGTTAAACGAAGTTTAAAATGACATTTTTACATTAACAATGTCATTTTAATCTCCGTTTATCACAACGGTGGAATCGACCCTTAATAACATATATTTATGGAAATCGGGGACAAGGAGCGTCAAATGTTATCTCGGAATTAATTAAATCTAAAAAAAAAAATTACAAACGCCGGATTTAGTGATAAATAATTCAAAATTGTGTTGAAAAATTATTTAAATTTTTGTTATTAAACATACAAAACTAATATTTGACATTTTTAAATTGACAAAAATATCTTTATTTGCTTTTTTTGTATACTTTATAATAACAATACATGGAGCTTATATCCAAGTCTTCGTGTGTTAAGGCATATTGTGTACATACATCGCAACGTTGAATTTTAAGACAATTTTTTATTAAAAATCCGCATATACATTAAAATTTTCTTAAGAAATATTAATATTTTGTACATGCAATTCATTAATATGCTTGTTTATATTTACATTTTCGACAATATTGCCACCATTACACGCGATTTTGGAAAATGGCTCATCCTTACTAGTCCTACGAATTTCATGCAGCCTTACAAGTAAAGCATCCCCACCTGTTTCGCAGTTTTCAGTTCCAGAATGTAATAAATTTAAACATTGCAATTTTTTGAACGTCCTTTGAATTTGGACCGATGTAGTGTTTACACAGTTACCATCATGGAGGAAGGATACTTAAGAGTTGCAGATTCCTTACAGAAATTTGGCAGCATGTTTACCTTCAGCGACATATGGAATAGTTTTGTGCAATTAATACTCAGTCGGTAATATAGAAAGATGTAATGCTATTTTAGTTTGAAAATTGACGGGCTTTTGAATTTACTTCGACAAAATATAAGAATTTTACATTTTTAATAGCACTGCTTAAAACACATGATTTTGATTGTATGTGACTCATTACTAATTTACTACTTATAATTTCTTTAGTGGCTAATTAAGATTTTCTTGCTTTTTGTAATGAAAATACTTTAGATTTATCAAGATTATAAAGCTTTGTTATTCGCATATCTAGAATAATTATCAAAATGAATATCAGAATTAAATTTTTGTTAAGCATTTCAATATTTGGGAATAACACAATTACGATTAATATTCATTTTTTTCAGAAAAAAAAGTCATTCCTTACAAAAAATTCTGCTTGTTGAGAAAATTACAAGAAAAAGTTTCCTTTTAAAGTTATGAAGGAAAACCGACAGGAAAACTGTGACTTTTATTCGTAAAATCAATAGGTAATACAGATTTTTTTCTTTTGTCAATTTTAAGTTTCTTCATTTATTAAGACCATGTACACCTGACCTAACATATTAATATAGTAAACCTATTTTTCTGTCAAACAGAATTTTTTTATAATGACTTTTTCCTTAAAATAAAAATAAAGATTTTTCCATTTTGTCAACTACATACGGCAGATGTTTAAAATATAACATTTTACTTTAAATCTTAATAATATACCTACATAAGTAAATATAAATTGACGCTAAACTTTACGTGACGTTAACTAGGCATCTACCTACATCTTACTAATAGCTTTATAACTGACAAACTGACCCATAAACTAGGCTTTTTTTTTAAGTATACCTTACATACCTAATAAGATCTTTAAGAAACCGAAAAAATCTTTTTATACAGTTTATTCATATAGTTTTTTGCTACACAACTTTGCCCAGACATAGTAAAACACTTAAAAGTTAACAAAGTAACACTGGAAAACAACTACTATATAAAAAGTGTCAAAAAATATCTATAATTCTAAAAAAATAACAATAACTACATAATACAAACATCACAAACAAAATAAATTTAAGATACACGCAACTGATTCCGTGCTGCTGCAACTTGTTTGTTTTTGTCGATATAAACGACGACAGTGACGCCACTGACTTGATTGATAGGTTGGACCCCAAAATGGCGGTGTGCGCGTAGATGTGCGCGTAACGTTTCTGCCAAGACAAGTTAGTCTGCCGATTGTTTCTTATGCCGTGACTGAACTGTATATTTAAAATGGAACAACAATCATTCGTATTGACAAAAGTAAGCCAAATTATTGAATTCGCGCATTACGTCACATAGTACAGGATCCGTAAGTAAGGTCGACCTTCACCCATCTGTTTAATGGATGAAAGTTTTTTTTATTAAATATAATGTTTATAAATATACCGCATATGGGTTGCCTAAGGCCATTCTTTACTTTTCTTTCTATATCCAGATAAGAAAAATATAGGAATCATAATGTTTTCCCCCGTCGCATATGAGGGGTACTTTGCTTCTGTCAATTTTGACAGTCAGTGCCAGATACTAGAAAAATCGCGCTAGATTGCTAAAACTTCGCACGCGTAATACATATCCCAATAACTTTTGCCGGATGAAACACTACACACACGTAATACTCATTATATTACCTTTTTGCCAGATGAAACCATAATTTTTTTGAAAAAAAAAAAGTACAGTAAGTATATTTTCGAACGCATTCGCCATTTTATAGAAATATCATGTCAACATTAAATAAAACACCAAATACCTATGTTAATTTAAAAATACAGTTTTTATTAAGTAAGGCATATTAATGATATTAAACAGCGAAAAATGTTAAAATAAAGCAAATAATATAAAAAGAACTTAAATTTTACTAAGACTTTTCCGCTGATGAACTTGGAAATTGATTATCTTTTTTACCATCCCCTTTTTTAAACCAATCGTATTTTTCTGAACCCAATATGATTTGAGCATAGATGGGTTACTCTGAAGAAAATGAAACATTTCGTTACAAGTTTCGTCTAAATTTATATACACCTGCATCACTGACTCCACAGTGGAAACACTCATTTGAGATTTTTCGGAACTCCAATTAATAAGAGAAAATAACCGTTCAACAGCAGCGTTAGTACCAGGAAGACAGAACACAAACTCGTACAACTTTTTCAAGTTATTTAACTAGGCACTATCTGCATCAAGACATTTAAACATTTGAACCCACCGATCATCATTATTTTTATCTTCGCTATTCCATTTGTTGATTTTTTCAACACATAAAAAGTTAATTAATATTCCGACTTCATCAAAAAGCTGGTCTTCATTTAAAACCTGCCTTAAAATCCCTCTGAAGGTTTCCACAGATTGAGAAACATTATTCCAATTAAATTGACTGCCCATTCAAATAATTTTAATTCGTAAACGATAATAAATTATCAAAACTCAAATGTAATAGTAGCAAAATGAAATAAAATGAATTTAGCTCAAAGCCGAATATCACATAAAATACAACGACCGTTTCCCCTTCAGAAAAACAACTACTCCTTTGGCTAATACCACAACAGGCATTGAATTACATCCTGAAGGAAAAACAGCAGAGATAGAAATTAATTTTCAACACTCTCTACTTCGATTTTGCTCACCAAGGAGAACATCATTCTTGGACCGGTTTCGTCCTTATTAGGACTCCTCAGCAAGAAATAGATAGGTTCTCAATTCCAGTCTCTAATGGAATTAACAAATGCTACACATTTCACCAGTATACCATAAAGTTGGTTACGGAGAGAATAAAATTCAAGTAGTGAAAATGGTGTCGCCATCTGTTCTTAGTAAGCAAAATCAAAGTGCGCTATGGTACCCAGTTTGAAAACTAGGTGGAACCAAAAAGACCAGGCGGGCAATTTGTAAACGATAATAAATTATCAAAACTCAAATGTAATAGTAGCAAAATGAAATAAAATGAATTTAGCTCAAAGCCGAATATCACATAAAATACAACGACCGTTTCCCCTTCAGAAAAACAACTACTCCTTTGGCTAATACCACAACAGGCATTGAATTACATCCTGAAGGAAAAACAGCAGAGATAGAAATTACCGGTCCAAGAATGATGTTCTCCTTGGTGAGCAAAATCGAAGTAGAGAGTGTTGAAAATTAATTTCTATCTCTGCTGTTTTTCCTTCAGGATGTAATTCAATGCTTGTTGTGGTATTAGCCAAAGGAGTAGTTGTTTTTCTGAAGGGGAAACGGTCGTTGTATTTTATGTGATATTCGGCTTTGAGCTAAATTCATTTTATTTCATTTTGCTACTATTACATTTGAGTTTTGATAATTTATTATCGTTTACAAATTGCCCGCCTGGTCTTTTTGGTTCCACCTAGTTTTCAAACTGGGTACCATAGCGCACTTTGATTTTGCTTACTAAGAACAGATGGCGACACCATTTTCACTACTTGAATTTTATTCTCTCCGTAACCAACTTTATGGTATACTGGTGAAATGTGTAGCATTTGTTAATTCCATTAGAGACTGGAATTGAGAACCTATCTATTTCTTGCTGAGGAGTCCTAATAAGGACGAAACCGGTCCAAGAATGATGTTCTCCTTGGTGAGCAAAATCGAAGTAGAGAGTGTTGAAAATTAATTTCTATCTCTGCTGTTTTTCCTTCAGGATGTAATTCAATGCCTGTTGTGGTATTAGCCAAAGGAGTAGTTGTTTTTCTGAAGGGGAAACGGTCGTTGTATTTTATGTGATATTCGGCTTTGAGCTAAATTCATTTTATTTCATAATTTTAATTCTCTCAAATCTGAACTGCAGTTGTCCAGATAGGAAACGCAATTTGAATAAAATAGTTGCACTTGAGTTTTAAAATCCTCTATATTCTTTGTCCATCATTATTTAGTTTAGAAATGCATTCTCTTACTTTGAATGGCAAACATACCTCATTTAAACGATGTTCCATTTTATTTTTCAGTGTAAAATATTCTAAAGCTGCTTCTGTTGCGCTTATCTTGTTGACTTCGATTTTGGTGATTCCTTCATGGAACTGGGAAGCTACATTATGTACGAACCACATCCGCACTTCTTATACAGGATTATTAAAAAATTGTTTAATAATCGTTGGACAGTTATCAATTGACTGAAAATAAGATTTCAATTGCAATATTCTTTCAATTGTCGGCATCATATTTAAAAATCTTGTTTTGGAAAACAATAGGATTTTTTATATTCGCAATTTACAAAATCAACAAATGATTTGAGCTTCTCCACCCTGACAGTGTAAATATAATAATGTTTAAATATATTTACTGCAATTACTTCAATGTCTAATGGCAGAACATCGGTAGCATTTTGAATGCAATTATTTATTGTTTCGGCCTTTACTTGATGAAAATCCATTTAATTTTGAAAGAGTAAAACCAAATTTGGTAGATTTTCACACTTTTATTTTAAAAATAAAAATTTTTTAAAAAAACACTAACATGACATATGTTTCGAAGTATAACTTCTTTTTCAAATGTGACTATTTACAATTCGGTATCCAATATATATACGAAATAATTTAACAAAACAAAGTACTTAAGAAAACATCAATAACATTACAAAATAAACTAACTATTTAAAGTAAATAAGGGTACTTAGGTAATTATAATATCCATCAAATAACAATAAGATAGTCCATTACCAGGATTATCTCACAGAAAACTGGGAAAGAGATTTAATAAGGGTGAATTATTAATATCTAATTGATCATTTAGTAAGTTATCTGAATTTTTAAATCTATTTATTTCAAGTGTTTCTAAATGGTTTAATTTAAGGCTCTTATTTTCTACATGTAAAATTTCAAAGTTGTCTGTAAAAGAATGATTTTCAGCTAAAATATGATTTGAGTAAGTAGAATTATTTTTGTTTTTTGTATAGCTATTATAATGTTCGGAATAGCGTTTTTTGAAAGTACGGCCTGTTTGACCAATATACAATTTTGGACAACTACCACAATTTAATTTATATACGTCCTAAAGAAACAGTTAAGCTAGTAGAAAACTTATTAGATCGTAATCAAGTCAATATTATAATCAAAGAAGAAATCCTAAATTTGTTAAACATTTGCCTAAAACAAAATTATTTTCAATTTCAAAATAACATCTACTCAGCAAATGAAGGTCTTATTATGGGGAACCCATTAAGCCCGTTGCTTGCAGAAATATTTATGGATAATATAGAAAATAAAATTCATAGCAATAATTTAAGTAAACATTGTCTGTATTGGCATAGATATGTTGATGATATATTGACTGCTTTTACTGGTACTAGTAGACAGTTAAATTCTTTATTAGTTTTTATCAATACTATACACCCTAATATTAAATTTACTATGGAAACAGAGAAGGATAATTCAATTAATTTTTTAGACTTAAATATTATTAAAAATAATAAAGGCCATAGTTTTGGGATATTTCATAAGCCATCACATACGGATATTACAATAAATAATAGTTCATCTCATCCATACAAACAAAAGCTGGCAGCATACAACAGTATGATCCATAGATTAGTTAATATTCCCCTTACCAAAGAGAACTTCACAAAAGAATTAAATATCATTAAACAAATCGCAGTAAATAATAATTTTAATTCAAAGTTAGTAGACAACATTTTAGAGAAAAAACTTTTTAAACAGGCTATTCAACAAGTTTATCCCATAATTAAAGATCCAAATTGCAGATATAAGAGTCTTACATATATAGGAGCTCCTAGTGAAAAGGTATCATCATATTTAAAAAACCAAAATATTAACGTAGCTTTTAAAACCAATAATACGCTTGGGAAGTTTATTAAAAACAATAAGGGTAAAATTAATCCTAATAATAAATCGGGGGTATATAAATTAAATTGTGGTAGTTGTCCAAAATTGTATATTGGTCAAACAGGCCGTACTTTCAAAAAACGCTATTCCGAACATTATAATAGCTATACAAAAAACAAAAATAATTCTACTTACTCAAATCATATTTTAGCTGAAAATCATTCTTTTACAGACAACTTTGAAATTTTACATGTAGAAAATAAGAGCCTTAAATTAAACCATTTAGAAACACTTGAAATAAATAGATTTAAAAATTCAGATAACTTACTAAATGATCAATTAGATATTAATAATTCACCCTTATTAAATCTCTTTCCCAGTTTTCTGTGAGATAATCCCGGTAATGGACTATCTTATTGTTATTTGATGGATATTATAATTACCTAAGTACCCTTATTTACTTTAAATAGTTTATTTTGTAATGTTATTGATGTTTTCTTAAGTACTTTGTTTTGTTAAATTATTTCGTATATATATATATATTGGATACCGAATTGTAAATAGTCACATTTGAAAAAGAAGTTGTACTTCGAAACATATGTCATGTTAGTGTTTTTAAAAAAAAAAAAAAAAAAATTATTTTTAAAATAAAAGTGTGAAAATCTACCAAATTTGGTTTTACTCTTTCAAAATTGAATGCAATTGTTCAAAATGTGTGCTGTACATCCCACACCAATTAAAGATTTGCCACACGAATTGTTAAGTTTAGTGAATAAATTATTTGTTCCTTTTCTTTTCAGCCCACCGAAATTAGTATTTGTGTTATCTGCTGCCAATCCAAAAACCTTATTGGAGATCTTGTAATTATGAAGCTGGTCGGATGTTTCACCCGGTAGTTGACATAAGCGTAATAATTTAATTTCTATACCTTTTTCACTATCGAAATAACGCATTAGTAACATAACAAGTTTTATGTCACCATGATTTAATGAATCAATAATGATGCTAATAAAGTCCACCTTCTTCATAGCCACGTCCAATCGGGATTTTGATTCTTCTGCAAATATATTTTTCACTATAGTCTCGCTTTTTGTTCGAGCAGAATTAAATTTTGTGTCAAATAAATTTGAGATCAATTTAGATGTACAGTCTAACGATCTAAAACTCTGCATGTGTATAATAGTATGATAAGCAAATGTTCCCTCTTTGGCGGCAATCATCATGTTTTCGGAGCTATCTTGTGATGACTTAAAAAAATACGTGTGGCACTCGGGGACTGCCGCGGTAAAGCTATTGCATAGAATTTTTATCAACTTATGCGCAATTATAATTATTTATTTTATTTATGCAGAATTTTTTTTTTGTTAATATTAATTCAAGTTTTTTCTTTGATATTAATTCAAGTTACACTTTTCAAGCGTGGTGACCGATAAGAAAACTTTCTTTTTTCTTTTATTGAATAAATGAGAAATTAATATTGTTTAAAATATTTTTAATTTCTTACAATACATGTAGGTTATTCAGTTATTTTTATTATTGACACAATATTATTGTTTTATTATTTCACAGTCTTGGTAATTTAAAATGTTTA
>OV651813.1:38336580-38339080 GCA_927349885.1 Psylliodes chrysocephalus
TCGATGTTGACGCGACGGTGTCAGAATCCAAAGTTATGATTGATATTTTGTAGATTTTGAATAAAAAAAGCGAAGAAAATATTTCAGAATCTGTTATGCACAGATCAGGGACATAAAGATAGGAAACGCTCATAAGAAACCAATGATTAAAAACGACTAGCTTTAACGCAGTTAACATCTGAAACACTATGTGGCGTTCTCATCGATATCCAACAAATAATGCAGCGGGAAATTTAAAAACCTGATAATGAAGGTTGAATAAATATCGACTGCACTCTCATGTTCTGTTAAATAAATTTAAACAATGTAATTACGCTAAATTATTTATTAAAAAGTATAAATAAGTAAGGTAACTCGACCAAATATGGGCATACCTAAGCATTCTATCTCTAAGAAGCTTAATTTTCCACCATAAATTAATATCAAAAGTGGTAAGCACTCTAGAGTAGATGTGTGTAAATGAGTATGAAAGAGAAATGAATGAAAATATTAGCATTCCATTATTACTCAAAATTCATAATTTTAGGTCAGTCAGTCCTACTTTGGACATGGGTGCCAAATGTGGGCATGTGTCAATCCCTATATGGGCACCCTTAGAAAAACTCAATTTTTTAGGAGAACATTATGGTGTACGGCTGTTACCTTTTATTTCTTAAAAAAGAATATGTTCACAAACAAAAAAGATTATTCTATGTCAAAAAAATATTGAAAATCAATCATCGTCGCAGTCAGGGTATTTAAATGGAACTAACACATCATTAGCTGTTAGACCGCAACACTCTTCGTGTACTCACTGATCACAAACATTGCACTGCCTCATGTCCAGTTGCCGTTCTTCCTTACAGAGAAAGCAATACCAGGAATATTTTTCTTGGATATGATTCCGCTCGTTGAAGGCTGAGGTTGAGGTTCATTGCCAGCAGTTTTGGCAGATCCTTTTGTGTCTAAAAATAAAGATTTCTTTCTTTGGACTATCTTTTTTGGAACGTTGGATTTTTTTTTTGGTTTGCTTATGGAGAGTCGGAAAATATTTCTTTATTTAACTGGACAGCCTTATAATTTATGACTTTTCTGGGTGGGGCTTTGTTTTGCTTGGCAAGATCCAAATCTGGCGTTAGCAACAAATTATCGAAATATTTGTTACATGTGTCGTTATTATTGCGATACGAAAATTCCTCAGATGTAGTCGATGCAATGTCTTCTTCGACATCTTCAGATGAACTTATGTCACTGCTTTCGCTGGCTGAATCTTTACGTTTTTTTTTTTTGCCTTGCAACTGTTTCTTGGGAGTAGACGTTGCTTGAAGTGGAGAAGTTTCCAGTGGCGTTTTTGAAGGCGGATGATTTTTCTGGGATAATACAGATGGAGCATATGCAGTTTCGGGAATGATCGTGGGATCAAAGGGGTAAATCTCTATAGCATGAAATCCTGCAGTTATATGCGAAGGGGTTACAGTCTTAGGCCATACTTTAGAAAACACTAAACCAAAACTTGACTTTGTAAGCTTTCGCTGAGAATGTACTCCCCAAAACCTTTGCAATTCATCTTCCCAATGATATTCGAATGCTCCAAAAATTGATTTGTCCATTGGCTGCAATTCGTGAGTACAATTGCTCGGAAGACAGAGAAGTTCTATTTTATGACTGTCAGCGGCAGCCACAATAGATCCATCCAAATGAGATTTGGCTTCATCGAAAATGAGCAGTACATTTCCTGCAGGACTATACTCTGCGAAATGATGAATCCACTTGACGAAGACCTCGCAAGTCATACTTCCACTGAGCGTCATAAAAACCTTGCTACCTGGAGGAAGATTGTCTTGATAGTCTGGCTTAAGGCGTTTGCCTTTAAAAAGAATCACTGATGGAATCGCTTGACCCAGTGCATTTCAGCAGGACACAATTGATACACTTTCTGCATGTTCAGTAGCGATAAATGGTACTTTTTGACACCTTTTCGAGTTAAACCCTCAGGCTGCGTGTGTAGATTCAACTGACATCCTTTTTCATCCATGTTAAAGATCAAATGTGTATTATCCATAATATCAAGTTTGATCAACGTTATTTTGAGAGTATTAAAGTAGTCATCGACAATGAATTAGTTCATTTTGGCAGCTCGAGCAGGATTAACACTTTGTGATTTTCTTTTGGCAACTTCTGGATGTCGGCTCAAAAACAACTTTACCCATTTTCTCCCAATCATACTGAAGCGGTTTTTCTTTGTTACAGGAAGGATAACATAATTTGCTAAACAAAAAGAATGAACGGTTCTTCTTAACATTTTAGACGTCAGGGGCAATCCGATTTTCGGCGAGTCTAAAAATTCTCTGACAGAGTTGATCTTCTTGTTCGATGATCAATAGAGATTTTCGACCTAGTCGTCTCACTGTATTGCCACTCCGAACATGACGCTGTAGTGTTCCACGGGTTATGTTATAATTTATGGAGGCCCGTCTTATAGTCATCCCATTTGGACAAGCGAGAACAGCACTACTTAATT